>CAJPIZ010000463.1:8937-24466 GCA_905368565.1 Medioppia subpectinata
TCTCTCTCTCTCTCTCTCTCTCTCTCTCTCTCTCTCTCTCTCTCTCTCGTCTTTCTCTCTTAATTGAGGGTTAAATCTCTGCCAATATTTTATTCATAAACTCATTCATACGCTTATATCTCACGAAAATATCGTTGATTTTAATTCATTAAAAATAATTTATATGATTTTTATGTACATTTCATAGAGAAGAGTGGGGGTGGGGTTGAGAGGGGGCAGAACTCGATGAAATTAACTGATCTGACTTAAAATAGAGAGACATATTATCACGTTTAAGCGGCAAATAAACCACGAGCTTATATTTCAGACTTAAACATGATCCAAAAAGTTTTAAATTCATTCTACAATTGAGTCTCCCATTCGTATCAATAGTTTTCCATACATTTAACACTCAAATAGACGAATGCCTTCAATATATGACATTATAAGATATAAATAGACATTACATTACATTTATTCAAATGATTTATACTCGCAATTAAAAATCTCGTTGAAATCGCTTGTGGCTCAACACCGCCCACACATATACATACTGTATAGTAGATTAGTCTACTTTCGGGCGACTGTCCTCCCGGTGTCTTATTTTACGTGTCTATTCCTATATTGGCGTTCAGTTTAGTAACACTTAACACATTTAAAAATGCTTTTAAATTAATATTCATTGAAATACATTTGCCATTCATTTTGTTGTTTTCCGATTGATATCGGGATTGAGATACTGTTAAACACTATGTTTTGTTTGTTTCCGTCCCGTAATTAACCGCTTGTTTTAAATAATTGTTACGAGACTTAAACCGAGTATTTGTTCACAAAAAACTATACGTAAAAACATATTCAAAGATCTGTTATTTAATTTTAAAAATATAAGTTTTAATCAGAAATGCAAACAAAATAGTTATTTATATTTGTATTTCATTTTTATATATACACCGAAAATGAGAGTTATATTTGAAATTCATATTTTATAGACATTTTAAAACATTAAAACAATATTTTTTAATCATAACTTAAAGTGATTAACAAAATATTTATATAAATAATTTATATAATTAACTATATTATTGTATAAACATTTCGTAAAATATATATATATTTAATTAATTTAATTGTTTGTAATACGCTTTGAAACTATAATTAAATCAATGGTTTTGTTTTGTAAATCATAGGAATTTAAATACAATTATAATAAAACACTTTTGATTCAATAGCTTCTGTAATAATAGTAATTATTATTATTGAAAACAATTATTACATTAAACTTGTCTTCAAATTAGAGTAAAAATAGGGAACAATTCATAAATCGTTTACAAAAAAAATAATTATTAAATTAAATAAGAGATAATAATCTATAAATTGTACTTAAATTGTATATCAATTTCATTCAAATCAAAGACTTGTGATTAGATTTTGTTTTGCATTTAAATAGTGTTAACAATTGAGTTAACATATGATATGTCGTAATAGTGTGAGTGTCAGCGCACGGGTAATGCAGACACTAAACCAGCACTCAATGCATTCCGTCATCGGATGTGCGCTTAAAGATGGCCTCGATTTCGGCCAAAGACTTGCCTTTGGTCTCCGGCAACAGCGCCGCCACAAACACAGCGCACGTGAAGCACAGCACCGAAAACAGTAGATAAGTGCCACTCTCTTGCATCGTATCCAAGAGTGTGTGGAACAGTTTGGTGATGAGGAACGCGAACAACCAGTTGGCGGCGGAGCACAGCCCGGAGGCCACGTTGCGGACGTGTGCGGGCAGTAGTTCGCCCATCAGTAGCCACGGAATGGGTCCCAAACCCAGCGAAAAGGTCACCATAAAGCTGATGAGCGCCACCACTGGAATCCAACTGAACTCCTGCTGGAAGTGCTGCCCTTTGGCGTCGGCCACGAAGTGAAACACAGACAGTGAGAGTACGGATAGTCCGCAACCGATTGACGAAACAATGAGAAGCGGTTTACGACCCGCTCTGTCTGTCAGTAGACACGCCGTCACTGCGGCCAACACTTGCACTGCGCCCACGATTATAGTGGCGTCCGTCGGCGCTAACGAATGGGAACCGCTTTTGCCAAAGATGTCGGTCGTGAAGAACAGCAGCGCATTCACTCCCGATGTCTGCTGGAAGAGCATCAGCGCCAGTGTCAGCAACAGTGGCCTCAAGACGTGCCGCTGAGACAACTCAACGATCCGTACGCTGCGCTCCGGCGAACCCGTCGACGACAGGACAGTACCGCCGATGGACTGCTCGATGACAGTGTGTTGAGTGACATCGAGGCCGTGGAGGAAGACGTTGGCTTCGGTGGCCTCCAGTATACGTCCCCTACGGATCAACCAATACGGTGTCTCCGGCATGAGACACATGCACATGAGTAACAGCACCGGGAATACGGCGCTCAACACTGCGAGATAAGCCCACGACAGGTATTTACCGGCGATGAACGACACGAGCACTCCCGTAGAGATGGACAGCTGAAAGCCGGAGCCCAAGAACCCACGCATAGCCGGTGCGGCCGTTTCGGCGATATAGACGGGTGCGGCCAACGACACGAGTCCGCAACAGAAGCCAGTGATGAAACGGCCGATCAGTAGACTCGTGGAGGACTCCCAATGGCCCGCGTATGCCATCAGAAGCCACCCGAAGACAAACGGCACGGATGTGACGATGAGTGTGCCCTTACGGCCGATGCGTTCAATCGATGAGCCTATGGATCAGATTGAGTGATGGTTAAGACAGCGAATGGCTAGTGATTAAGAGATGGCTTAAAATACCGGCGCAAATGCTGCCGAAGACGGCGCCCAACGCCATAAGACTTCCCAACCACGACAGCTGATCGGTGGTGAGCGGGACGTGACTGCCCTCCGACTGAAGACTCGGTCCAGCGTTGGCCGTATAGCCCACGACTGTTCCCAACGCCAGTGACCCGAACCACGAGCTGACAGCAGCCGCCATATACTTCGGCCATCGGCCCCAACGCGACGACTCCTCGATCAACAGCGATGTGTCCGCCATTACGGAGGGATCCGTTTCGGTGATGTCTGGATGTCTTCGGGCGATGAGTTGTTAGTGTCTATAATGCGATCACTTGTGTTGTGTTGACGTATTGAGCGTACGATGGGATCAATTGGTCAATACATGACTGTATCAATCGGTGGTGAGATTCACAGTGAGACACAAAGTGGTGGTAATCGTGTGGTATCGTTGGACGTGTGGATCAGTTTGGGTGATCTCCAAGAAAACTATTGTTTCGATAAATACGACACAAAATAGTTGTAAATGTAATGAAAAGTGAGTTTTTGTTGTGTTTTTGATTCAATAGTAAACACCTATTCATACGTCACGTCAAGGGCTATGAAATGCACACAACTTTTGGTTTAAATAACGTACACTTTTTTGTCGCTCAAATGATGTTGAGATGATTGTTGGTAACAATGTTGGTAACTTTTATAAGTTTAGTTAAACATGGTCATATACTCTAATGATCATGTTGGTTTAGTAACCATGTTGAAATATATGGTATTATGTGAATTAGTAGTTTATTATTGATGTTAGTTATAATGACAACATGATTGACCATGTTCATTAGTAATGAATCATTACATATTGCGTATAATTATCAATATTATTTATCACCATGATGAGATACACCTGTTCATACCATGTTAT
This sequence comes from Medioppia subpectinata, assembly GCA_905368565.1. NCBI lineage: Eukaryota > Metazoa > Arthropoda > Arachnida > Sarcoptiformes > Oppiidae > Medioppia > Medioppia subpectinata. Next base: position 12,600 of record CAJPIZ010000463.1, read on the forward strand.
GCCATATATATGTAACATTAAACATGATTAGTTTGCATGAGTTCTAGATTTTTATTGTATAACAAGTTTATTGGGAAATAGTTTTGTTTGATATAAACTTTACAGTTATATTATTATATCATAAAGTGTTACGTTATAATAAAATAGTTATAATTTACAATTACAAATGCATTAATGAATAATCATTTATACATCAATTGTATTAAAACTATCGCCAAAACAGATAAAACTTTTTTTCGTCCATTCATTAGATATTTAAAATTATAAATAATTAGTATTTATTATATTTTAAATTTGTTTTAGATTTTTAACTCTAAATCAAATCACGAGTTAATAGAGTATTTAAAATGAGTTTATTTTTGTAAAATTTCTTTAATGAACTCACGATATTTTTTGCCCAAACATTTGTGAATTAAATGATTTTATTAATGGTTTAAATATATATTCAATTATATTTCTGACATTTAATTGTTTAATATTTGAATTAAAAGTAAATTCAAATTAGGTTTTGGTTGATATTTATTCGTTAAAACATTTCATAAAAAGTATTGGACATTAAGTGATGAATCGATTTTGTAAAGGGTTTCCGAAGTTATGCCAAAAGAATCACAAAAATTACAAAACAGTAATCAATTGAATGTATGATTAAAACAGTTATTTAATTGTATTTCCCGTTAAATATAGTCTAAAAACTATCCGAAAGACTCTTTCGATAGATTCGGTGATGATTTGTCCCGACTTTTATTGTCTTACCATTCATTCGACGATCAAATCAATACAATTACTAATATGTGTCGACACGAATGTGTGTCCAAACAGTTCCAGAATTTAATTTTCGACTTAATTAGTAATATCTCTGTCGAAGAAAAAGTAATCATTAAATTCAGAGCCAAAGAGAGTGCAAACAAACGTCTTTCGGACGAAGAATTGTGTCAAAAATTGATTGCATTTTTTCAGAAGAAGTGCCCAAATATTCAAAGAGTAATCTATGACTTTCACCACTGGAATGACATAACACCGTATATGAGACCACTGTTTGAAGCCATCGATCACTTGCGGAACAGTTGGCCGTATCTCAAGAATATTGACTTCCATTCTTACTTAAATGATAACGAGTCAAACCATCAGATTCTTCACTATATGTTCACCACATTTGGTCCAATTGTTACTAAATTTAAGTTCACTTTTGATTACTTATTGCCATATCTGACCCATTGTCCAAATTTGTGTCAATTATCTACTCTTGACTTTAAATCCATGTTTACCACCGAAGGAGACAATCAATTATTAGAATTCAATCGATTGAAATCAATTGATATCATTTGGAGAGACAATGATTTTAATGCCCAAAGATTTCAAACATTTATTGATTACTATAAGACACGTCTTCGATGTCTTGTTGTTCAGAATATCGACCCATCGATTGAATGTCAATCAATGGTCACTCAATTCATTACAAAATTGACTGAATTTCAAGTATTAAATGAATTAAGACTAGACTTTAAAGAATTTGAAGAACCGCTTCAGTATTCACTCTATGATAGTCTTAAGACAATTGGCATAAAGTGTGCAAAACTTAAGAAATTTTCAATATATGTTGATTCAAACAACAGAGCATTTCTGGTTGAGATCGTGAATACCATTCAATACATGCGACGATTAAAACGTCTCGATTTATGGCTACAATCTTCTAATAATCCGCAAGAAGTGATCACCGATTGGACTCAATTGCAAGCATTGAATGGTTGGCCACAATTGACACACTTATGGCTCCATTTGTGGGCATTCCCACAAGAAATGATTGAACAGATTGTGTCCAAACAATACAAACTACAGACACTAGCCATCACTCGATGGGAAATTAAAATTGACCAATTGTTGGCCTGTATGTCGAGACTATCACCACTGGAATCGCTTCATATTTCATATACACCGAAGTCTGGATTTAAAAGATCTGATTTAAAGCAATTGATAGACAAATATCCAAACTTAAAGACTCTTCTGATCGATAGACACGTATATCGTATCAGTCATTACTATAGCAATGGTTTCCGTGTTATAACTCATATCAAATAAAGTCCAGAATTTAGTTTTTATTTATATAAGATTTTCAATTTTGTAATTATTCAATACATTTATTTCAATAAAAATTGTTTAATGTTTAAAATTTATGTTACATTTCCTTACAAAGTTAAGTGAAATTTTAGTTTTAAAATCATGCAAATTATAAAGTTTTAGATTAAAATAAAGGTTTTCATTATATCAACAATTTATAGAAAATTAAAAGTTTTAGTCGTTTAGAAGACTAACAAATGAATAGTCGACGATCTGGTCTTCGAGGCCATCGATCTGGTCATCAGTGTCTTCATCAACGGTGGTCTTACCACGAGTTGTCTTATATTTATACGATTGTCTCAAATAGTGGTTAACTTTTGTATAATTAAGCGCTGCTCTCTTATAAGTGGTTGAAATTATTTTGATTACAATTAAAAATGTGATCAAAACAATGGTAAACATAATGAACAGCACTTTCACACCGATTGGCAAACTGTTGTAACCATCGATGACTCGACTCATCATATCATATAAGGTTTCGAAGATATTCAACAAATCGGTCCAAAATATGCGATAAAAGTGCTGAAACTCTTTGTCGACTTCTTCCTCGGGCTTTGAAACCATTTCACGTATTTCTTGAGTGAATTTATTGGTCACTTCATATAAAGTGATGTTATTGCAAGAGTAGATCCCTTCGTCTCTTTTGCCGATTAAATCCCATATCAGTAACGAAGAAACGAGTTTATTGTCTTTCTCTTTGATCTCGAAATACATATAATTTGAGTCAAACGCCAATTCCTGTCCGTCTTTCAGCCAAAACATAGTATTATTTTTGGATAAATCACATTCAAGTGTTATATTATCAGTATTTTCATCGATTTTAATTGTATTTCCAATTGACTTATGTATGAATTGTATTAAAACTATCGCCAAAACAGATCTAAACATTTTTGCAGACTTTAAATATTTAAAGTGTTGTCAATTAGTATCTATTAATTTTAAATTGTTTTATAAAACAATTAAATTTTTAATTCAAATTATATCACGAGTTAATAGAGTTTTACAATATTGTTGAAAAAATAATGTGTGTAAAAATAATTTGAAAATAATAAAGTAGTGATCAAATGAAACTCTTTAGACACAGGGGTATAGTTGTAAGACATGTTTAGGGGGGCTTTAAAGGGGCTGTGATGGGCTTTTGATTAAAACTTTTATAATTCATTAAATTGTTGTTTTGTGCCATAAATTGTTGCCCAAAAACATATGAGAGATATTTATTTAGTGGCGAAACCAAAAATCAATTAATGAAATGTTTTGAGAGTAAACACCAGATCTTAATGATTGAAAACATTGCCTAATATATCATAAAATTGTAGTTTTTTGGATCAGTTCCAGACATTCACTTCCCTATTCATTGACACCACAGTCTCTCTCAATGAAAACTGTCTCAACATTTAAGACACAGAAAAAATGATTTAGACATTAAATTAATTGAATTATAAAACATTTGCACAAAACTTTAAAAATTTTCATTAATCAAAGGGTTACTGAATTATAAATCATTTTTGCTTTAATAGTATTGAATACTATTGAGAGGACAGAAATTGCAATCATTGCCGTCTGGATGTGGAGGGAGAGAGTGAGTGAGAGGTATGTCAGACAAAATCAAGAGTTGGTTCAGGAAAACTAAATTTAGACTATATTTCCATTGCCTATCAGTGCTGTGCCATATGTGGAGAGAGTAATGTTTATAACACGAGAGAGAGAGAGAGAGAGAGAGAGAAGTTTTGTGCAAATGTTTTATAGTTTAATTAATTTAATGTCTAAACAATTTTTTCCTGTATCTTAAATGTTGAGACAGTTTTCATTGAGAGAGAGAGAGAGAGAGAGAGAGAGCTGAATAGGATTGAAATAAACAATTTTGTAAGAAATAAGAAAAATCTTACCACAAGATTAAACACATTGCTCTTTAAGAGAGAGGCACACCCTGTATACCAGTGCTAAAAGGGACGGCAACTTTAGCACACATATTGAGATACTGTCTAAATGGCAGATATTTCTGGTGTATAACTGTTTGTTAACTGAAAAATAAATAGCAAAAAGTAAAACACAAATAAGTTTTTTCATAGCGTTTTATCGCAAGAATCCGTGTCCTTATGTATTGATTAAAACATTTGACTAAACCATTACTTATAGCGAAAAGTGTTGTAAATATATGTAACAATTCATACATATATTTAGTGTAGGAATTGATTTGTGAATACAATTTGTTCACCAAATATAATAAAAGCCATGAATTCCGTACACTATATATGTTTAATAGTGTTTGCATTGATTCCCATAATATTTAGTGAAGTAAATGTGGAGAAATGTAACGACAAATGCGAACTCGATAAGTGTCCACCACCTGAGGACTGTCTGGCTGGTGTGATCAAGGTGAGCTAGTAATACCATGATAGTTTTAAAACTCTAAAACAAATGTATACAATGTAGCTATGATTTTATGCAAAAATTTAACTTTATCAAAATATTCTTTGAGATCTCCATTTAATGAATTATTATTTGAATGTAAAATACAACTGTTTTATTGCCTTTTGTGTCCATTGATGGTAAGGATCGTTGTAACTGTTGTTCAATTTGTGGTCAAAAAGACGGCGAAAGATGTTTTAATGAGACGCTGAGGAAGAAGTTGTCGCGAAGTTATGAAATATATAACGATTGCGGGGAGTGTTTGGTCTGCAAAATGCGTACAGATATGGAGGCATCGGATCCGCCCGAAGCCGTCTGTTATTGTCTCAAAAGTGAGCCCATCTGTGGATCCGATGGCCAGACGTATGAGAATGAGTGCAAACTCACTGAAGAGCGGTATAAACACCGCAATGGTTTAGTGGCGGCCAGTCGTGGCCCCTGTACTACAGGTTAGGTCTACGCAAACAAACGCCTATTAAATGAATTCAAATAATTAAACAAAACTTTTGGCGCCATTAGTGCCAAAGATTGTCTCTCCGCCCGAAGACATAGTGAACAAAACGGGCAGTTATGTTGCGTTCGCGTGTGAGGCCAAGGGCTGGCCGGTGCCCGTCATTGAATGGCAAGTGCAACGAGACTCAGACATTAAGGCACTGCCCAGCGATGACCCGCATATAGCCGTACAGTCGAGGGGCGGCCCCAGTAGTTATGAGGTGACGGGTTGGCTACAGTTGCTGGACATCTCTACTGCAGATCAGGGAACTTACTATTGCGTGGCCAAGAACTCGGAGGGCGAGTCCAAACTCGGCGCCAAACTAGTGGTCAGCGATGGTCGCCATCGGAAGCACGGATTTGCCGAAGAAAATGAGATTTAAGCCCAAATTTTATCGCAATTTTTGTATATTTTGTTTTCTTAAACATAAGTTTAAATTAATTAATTAATTATCTCCTCATATCTATATACAGCATATAAGCCCCCGATGTTTATACGCCATATCTCTATATTTAACTTATATTGTAATGTAATTTAATTTTAAACTTAATTTACAAAATTGGAATATAATTTCCAACTTTTAGTTTAGGTATCGATTTTTATATTCAATCACGAAATATAAAAATGCAATTCAAATGTGCCTTATATTGAATATACTGTTATATGTGTTAATTGTGTACACATACAGTTCCCCTCCCGAGTGTTAGCAATCAAACTATCATTTAACTAGTATTCAAACTCTAAGACCCCTCCCTTCCCAATACCCCACTCCAGAGCCGTTGTTCAAAATGTATTGTATTTAAAAAGCAATTTCACTGTAATTAACGTCTGAATAAACAGTTAAAACTTTTCCCAACGAAACAAAACATTTACTTCAAAACACAAATTAATTTCAATCAAATCAAATGAAACCAAATATTTAATAATTAAATACAATTATATTTATTTGAAAAATGCAAAAGAGAGGCAAAAATCATATGAAATATTTGGTACAAAATTTAAATAAAGTTTTTAATGAATTAAAAGTGATATAATAGTCAGAAAACAGACGCAAAAACATTAAACAATTTATTTTTCTCATCAAATGGTTATATACTGTCGAATGAATTGTAAGGAAAATTGACCCCCAATTAGGAGGGGTTTGTCAGGGGTCGGGAACAGCACTCCAAATACTGGTAGCAAAGGGTACAGATTTATTGTCACAAAAAATAAGGTTAATTTAATTGGGATTTTCATTTTTTTAAAATCTCAACAAAACAATCAATCATTGAATCGTAAACATCACTCAATAGAGACGGGCTTTATGTCTGTGTGGGCACAGCGTAGGGACAGCCGACAAATTGGTCGGCAATGCGGGCCGACTCCCGGAGCCCCGATAGGAGAGCGCCGTGAACTGTGGCCGGATAGTTGCGTATCGTGTGTTCGCCCGCGAAGAACAGCCGTGGAATCGATGCCGTCTGACCGGCGGTGGCCGTCGCCGCTGACGGTGACGACGATTGACTGGTGGTCACCGATTGGGGCGACTGAACGGCCACCGGCGCTGAGAGGGCGTCGTAATCGTTACCCGACGATCCGGTGGCGACGAAAGAGTACGAACCCTTAGACCAGGGGTCGCCCCGCCATCGGGTGACCACTGTGTCCTTTGGATTCGGTACGGCTGTCGTGCCGAAGATCGACCGCAAGTGACACTCTGTCGCCGACTATTACTACAGCAGGCTCTGCAAGAGGTATTACGGTCGCCGGAGAGGCCGGTGCTCACGGTAGTTGTGTCCGCGGGCTATCTCCGAGGTCTTGTCCTTGTCAAGCGGGGGGGAGGCAGTGGTGGAGCCCACGTGTCCGAACAGATTCGAGTCCTGGTCCCAGAAGATACGGTCGAAACACAGAACCACTTTATTCAGGTTACCGAAGCCGAGCCGTTGAATTGAGGCCACTTTCCACTCCGGGAGCGGTGGTATGAATTGGACGACATTACCGCTGGTGCCCACGTTGTTGGGCTGTACGGCCTGTTTGAGTACACCCAGTGGTAAAGTGCAGAGCACGGCATCGCCACGATGTGTGATCAGTGGATTGGCCAGCGATGTGCTCGAGTTGGCTGTACTGAGCCGTGGGTTATAAGAGCACACTTCCACACCGTTGGGCGTTATTCGTATGGATCGCACCGCCGTATTGAGCCGTATGTCAAGACCCTCGGCCAGAGCCACGGGTACGCAAGAGTAGCCGTTGAGAACCGTGAGGTGACTGCCGGAGAACTCGAAGTCGTCGTCTTGATCCCAGTGTTTGAGCGACAAGTTGTTGAGTGGTGTGGCGTTTGCGAACTCCAGGTTCGCGAAGTGCCAGTCGAGCACTTGTCGGTCCCGAGAGGACAGGTATACGTCGGATGGCGGCGACGCTTCCAACTCCTGGAGCTTCTCCTCGATCTCCTTCTGTTCTTCCATGTGTTGATCCCATTGACGACACGCGGCGTTCAGATCTCGAGCCGTCGAGCGGAGGACAAACTCTTTTGTAATGTCGGGCTTTTGGCCGCGCGTTTCGGTCAACTCTTTGTGCTTTTTGGACAGCTTTTCAATATTCTCTTTCAATATCAGCATTCGGTTCAGATTCGACTTCAACTTCTCCTGAAGATCGCTGATTGCCTTCCAGTGTTGGATCTGTTTCTCTTTCACCGACTTCTCCTGCAATTGTATCACCCATTCGAGCGCCTGTCCGAGCGATACGGACCGGCCGTTCAGACTATTGAAGTCCAGAGTGTGCGACAGATAACTGGTGGCCTCCAGGAGTCGGTTGAACTCGCGCTCCACCATCTCGTCCTTGTCTTTGGGAACAGTATTGCCGTTGGACTCATAGAGCGGACACTTTTGCTTGATTTTATGCAATTGCATATTAATCTGTTTGCTTATAATGGCCACCGGATTGCCGCCCAGACCTGTGACCACTGTTGAGCCCAAATCGGCGATGAAGTTGCCCTTCCGGAAGGTCACGACACGGCCGCCCACGCGATCCCTGGCCTCCAACACCATCACATCCATTCCGAATTGCATCAACTGTTGGGCGGCTATGAGGCCGGCAATACCGGCGCCGATCACAATCACCTTTCCGTGCCGTTTGTGTGGCAACGCTTTCAACCGCTTAAAGACACCGAAATTGATGAATCCCTGGCGCTCGAGGAAGGCGTGCACTCGCATCACAAGCGGACCGTCAGAATTGAACGGCACTTCAATCTGCGGTAGTGTCGACTCGAGCGACAGCTGCAGCTTCGGGTTCTCCATCCATAGCTGAAGTATACGGTTCCGGATGTGGAGGAATATCTTGGCCGATGCCGTACCGCCGGCGGCCACGTCTGGAAACGCCTGCGCCTCCTGTGAGGTCATCTTATCGGCGGGAAGACGCGACTGAAAGGCCGCCCCTTCCAGACCCGTGGGATCCTCTTCGCCATCGCTGCCAACACCGGCGTCCGGATCAGCCGCTGAGGCACTGCCACCGCCGCCACCAGCGGTGGACTCTTGAGACCCGGAATGACCGCCACTACCGCCGCCAGTGTTGTTGTTTTGGTGATGCGAACGACTGGAGGTCTTCATCTGATTCTCATCGTCCGATGGCATGTCTTCATCGGCTGACATCACTAACTGTCTTCAGATCACTCGCTGTCTGCGAATCAGTTACTCTGGCGGTCAGTATTTGACGTAAAATCGCCGATTGTTTTAGTTAAGCGGATCCGGTGTTTGTTGGTCAGGGAACTGGTGCAACACGTGTGTCCTCGAGATTGAGTGTCCTCTACTGTGCCTCTACTGTAGATGTGTTGATCGCCAACAACTCGTGGCCAACAATCGGATCCCAAAAACAAGAGACAATTCAAAGACAATTAACGGCCAGAAGAGAGCAAAACACAAAACCACTCATTCATTGAATGGCTTTTAAATTATACTAAAAGTCGTGTATAAAGTATAGCGAGTTTTAGGCCTATTTCATAGCTATTCAAAGCGTATAAATTCTGCGCTAAAACTATACTATAAAAAGGTATCAAAACATCGGCCGTTAAATACCAGTTATAGTGAATACACGCGTTGTGTGTAGTGTTCGGCCATTTATTCCAGATTGCGGGCATTTGCCATTATTGCGGGCACAATGCCCGTCATTTCTGGCCATATAAAATGCGTGGCCAAAGTGGGCATATGGCCCGGTTTTTTGGCGTTTATGCGCAAACTACAAAATTTATAGATGTGAAACGTACTTCACTTTATACTATTGAACTGTACGAGTGTTTTAAGCCATCATTGATTGTTGTGAGTGTTGTCGTTGGCCGTCAGGAATTTTTTTAATAATTATCCCTATGTGGCCACACAATGCTAAAGCATACCAATATGGCGGCTTTATGTTAAAAGTGTTGTCTCTATAACTGCACCCAACCTGTGAGGCCACCAGCCAATAGGACACCGGACATCACGTTAATCCTTTCATACAGATATAGGTAAAGACAATACCAATGTTTTGTGGAACTATTGGAAACGAGTGGCCGGATAGGGGACCAAAGCAATAGTGAAATGCAATCACTGATAATAGACTCCAAAAGCATGCTATCAAATACCGGCAACACTAATCCAATTGTAGTGCTATTCAATTGTAGTGATACCCTAATGAGAATTCAATGGGCACTCAATTATCAAATCAAAGAACCAATTGTTGAGTTTGAAAGAGAAGATCAAGATTTGATTGTATTAGACCAACCATTAGTGAAGAGGACTAATGGCCGGCGACCCGTTATGGNCTGCCGGAGAACTCGAAGTCGTCGTCTTGATCCCAGTGTTTGAGCGACAAGTTGTTGAGTGGTGTGGCGTTTGCGAACTCCAGGTTCGCGAAGTGCCAGTCGAGCACTTGTCGGTCCCGAGAGGACAGGTATACGTCGGATGGCGGCGACGCTTCCAACTCCTGGAGCTTCTCCTCGATCTCCTTCTGTTCTTCCATGTGTTGATCCCATTGACGACACGCGGCGTTCAGATCTCGAGCCGTCGAGCGGAGGACAAACTCTTTTGTAATGTCGGGCTTTTGGCCGCGCGTTTCGGTCAACTCTTTGTGCTTTTTGGACAGCTTTTCAATATTCTCTTTCAATATCAGCATTCGGTTCAGATTCGACTTCAACTTCTCCTGAAGATCGCTGATTGCCTTCCAGTGTTGGATCTGTTTCTCTTTCACCGACTTCTCCTGCAATTGTATCACCCATTCGAGCGCCTGTCCGAGCGATACGGACCGGCCGTTCAGACTATTGAAGTCCAGAGTGTGCGACAGATAACTGGTGGCCTCCAGGAGTCGGTTGAACTCGCGCTCCACCATCTCGTCCTTGTCTTTGGGAACAGTATTGCCGTTGGACTCATAGAGCGGACACTTTTGCTTGATTTTATGCAATTGCATATTAATCTGTTTGCTTATAATGGCCACCGGATTGCCGCCGAGACCTGTGACCACTGTTGAGCCCAAATCGGCGATGAAGTTGCCCTTCCGGAAGGTCACGACACGGCCGCCCACGCGATCCCTGGCCTCCAACACCATCACATCCATTCCGAATTGCATCAACTGTTGGGCGGCTATGAGGCCGGCAAGCCCAAATCGGCGATGAAGTTGCCCTTCCGGAAGGTCACGACACGGCCGCCCACGCGATCCCTGGCCTCCAACACCATCACATCCATTCCGAATTGCATCAACTGTTGGGCGGCTATGAGGCCGGCAATACCGGCGCCGATCACAATCACCTTTCCGTGCCGTTTGTGTGGCAACGCTTTCAACCGCTTAAAGACACCGAAATTGATGAATCCCTGGCGCTCGAGGAAGGCGTGCACTCGCATCACAAGCGGACCGTCAGAATTGAACGGCACTTCAATCTGCGGTAGTGTCGACTCGAGCGACAGCTGCAGCTTCGGGTTCTCCATCCATAGCTGAAGTATACGGTTCCGGATGTGGAGGAATATCTTGGCCGATGCCGTACCGCCGGCGGCCACGTCTGGAAACGCCTGCGCCTCCTGTGAGGTCATCTTATCGGCGGGAAGACGCGACTGAAAGGCCGCCCCTTCCAGACCCGTGGGATCCTCTTCGCCATCGCTGCCAACACCGGCGTCCGGATCAGCCGCTGAGGCACTGCCACCGCCGCCGCCACCAGCGGTGGACTCTTGAGACCCGGAATGACCGCCACTACCGCCGCCAGTGTTGTTGTTTTGGTGATGCGAACGACTGGAGGTCTTCATCTGATTCTCATCGTCCGATGGCATGTCTTCATCGGCTGACATCACTAACTGTCTTCAGATCACTCGCTGTCTGCGAATCAGTTACTCTGGCGGTCAGTATTTGACGTAAAATCGCCGATTGTTTTAGTTAAGCGGATCCGGTGTTTGTTGGTCAGGGAACTGGTGCAACACGTGTGTCCTCGAGATTGAGTGTCCTCTACTGTGCCTCTACTGTAGATGTGTTGATCGCCAACAACTCGTGGCCAACAATCGGATCCCAAAAACAAGAGACAATTCAAAGACAATTAACGGCCAGAAGAGAGCAAAACACAAAACCACTCATTCATTGAATGGCTTTTAAATTATACTAAAAGTCGTGTATAAAGTATAGCGAGTTTTAGGCCTATTTCATAGCTATTCAAAGCGTATAAATTCTGCGCTAAAACTATACTATAAAAAGGTATCAAAACATCGGCCGTTAAATACCAGTTATAGTGAATACACGCGTTGTGTGTAGTGTTCGGCCATTTATTCCAGATTGCGGGCATTTGCCATTATTGCGGGCACAATGCCCGTCATTTCTGGCCATATAAAATGCGTGGCCAAAGTGGGCATATGGCCCGGTTTTTTGGCGTTTATGC
>CAJPIZ010000464.1:0-22678 GCA_905368565.1 Medioppia subpectinata
CACTGGGCTGTTCATAAATAACGTATCGAATTTGAGGGTGGGGGCAAGAGGGGGAAGGAAGGAAAGAGGGGTAAAATCCCTGCCTTTGACAGTGCTTTGTCGCTATAAGGGATCCTTACCTACTAGTTATAAACAATATATTAATCCATGGGCAAGTTATATTTTATTATTTAAATCTCCGTTAGAACCGGAAGTGATATACACTATAACACAGAAAATGTCAGTCGAAGAGTACCTGTGTTTTGTGGCCAGTCTTCTCAGCCTATGGTTTGGCTTCTCTGTAATGATTCTAACAAAATGTTTGAAAGATGTTTATTGTAAATACATATTGAATATTGTTTTGAAACAATTTTATTGTAAATTTAATCCACGGCTTAATGTAACCAATAATAGCATACAATTAAATGTACAGAATATTAATATAAACAATAGACAGACACCGAAATTATTCACTCGAAGACAAACATTATTTATATAACATTATTAACAAAAACATAATTAATAAATCATGTACTATTAAAACCTATAGATTATACATTTAGATATGTATTAATCGTTTAAAAATTTAATTAAAAATGATATTACTAAAAAAATTGTTATATTAAAATAGTAAATAAAACATTAACTTTAAGAAAGTTAATTAGAAATTAATTATATATGGTTATTATAATTTAATAAGAATATATGATAAATATTTTTAACGCTTAACTTAATTTAATAAATAATTAGTAAACACTAAAATATATACAAAGAACTAATAAAAGGAAACAAATTCATACATTTATTAAAACATTAAAGTGCATCTATTACCAACAAAAGTATCATGCATCAACATTTTACACATTTGTTCTTTTAGTTAAACTTGTGACCAGCGTTTGGTAGCGTAACAATAGTGCTAGATCATTGTCGATTTTATTACCAGTGGCCACATTTGGCTCGTATCCGGACGTATACATCACGATAAACGTTGTAATTACTGTGGCCATCAATTCGGTATTAATCATCATGATTCTCTACTTCTCTTTTAAGCAAATAACAAAAATATATAACATAATAAATATGTTTTGAATTTTGAAACTATACATCTACTTTTATCACAATAAAGTAACTAAATGTTAATTTGGGTGAATTAGATTATAATTATAGATATAAATGTAACCTTTATATTAAAATTTACAACGTGATCTAAATATTTTAACATTATTATTTAAGATGATACAGTATATTCAGTGATTGTCTGCGTGTAAATAATCGTGGTGTTTGTTTGTGGTTTACATTAATATTTTGAAAAATGATTTTAAATTTTTATTATTTTTACAATTAAAACTTTGTTTTACAATAAATTTTAAAATATATTTGCCATAAAATTGTCGCAAAAATGTTGTTAACATCAATACAAAGAAAACTAAGGAAAAACTGTAAAGACTGCCCATAAAACACATTATAACTAATAAAATGCAATATTTTAAAATAATCAAAATAAATTAATAAAATCATCAGCATTTCATTAAAATGGTAATGATTTTCTACGTGTAAATAATTTCTGTGTTTGTCTTGGATTTAAATTAAAATTTTGTAAATTAAATTGAAATTGATTTGTGAAAATATGTTGATTTAAAATTAATTTCAATACATATTTACTGTAAATCTGTTTCAAAAATTCAGTAAACATTATGACAGAAAATCCGAACCATAGGCCCAGAAGACTGGCCACAAAACACAGGTACTCTTCGACTGACATTTTCTGTGTTATAGTGTATACTATTTGCGGAGTCGACGGACTCTCGATAAATATACCATAATCATCTGGGTAGGGATAATTAACATTGTTTATCTCTTTATCTTCTATGTAATAATAGTGTTGAGTGCACTCAACTTTATCGGCACATTGATCTTCACAAATCTTATTAATATTAATGTTGTATCTACGTGATGTTGACCGATTATGGTGATTTTCAAATTGATAACATAGGCTGGTGGAAGATTGAAATAGGCACCTGGTCACATTACACTCATCTATGCAATCGTTGTATGACTGACCATGGTCGTGACACGGCATGTTGTGGTGGTAATCATAGTTAATCGTGGTTGTTCTATATCTAACAAGACCAATTTCACTTGCATTCATATTGAGATGTAAATGACCCTTTTGATAAATATTGTAGACATGACTCCGCGGGTAATGCAAATGAAACAGAACAAAGTTGTCTATAAAATTTATTTTATTAATTATTCTTATCTCGATGGTCAAGAATTGTGATCCATCATGATCATTCCCAGTTCGGTTAGATTTAGAGAATATTGTCAGGCAATAATGCATCATGCCAATGGAAGTGATATAATTTGTAATATTTTTGCAATTAATGCTAGTGTTGGAAATATGAATATTGCATTCAAATAATTTGTCGTGTGATTTAAGCGCTGCGAATTGGGTATCAAATGGCATCTTATTGAGCATATTTATATATTTGTCAGATGTTGTCTTATTTGCCCACAAGTGTTTATATTCATTACTAAGTAAATCTACCTTATGGAAACATAAAGTAATCGCCGGCACCTGTAGTACGGATTGGGACTCAAACCTGACATTAGTTGTGGTTTCGTATGAAAAGTATAATAAAAGTATAATAAACTTATTTTATACGTTTGATACACACATCCCATTAAACATACTATTGTTGTTATGATCTTTGATAAATGTTTACTAATTTTCGTTAAAACACTTTTAAACAAATAATTCATTTTATATTTATGACAAAATTAAACTTAGTTTGAATGGTTAAGTATTGAATTTTTACCTTTATTAGTATAAATTATTACCAATGATGTAGTATATAGCATTTAGTGCCGACAACATTAAAGCATTACACATTATACATGTATATTAATTAAAGTGACATTTTACTAGGACATTTTATGCAAACAAACATTTAATTAAATTTAGTGTTTGAATTATTTTGATTAAAATTTTATTTGATTAATGTTACTCAATAATACAACTCATGATATATTTATACACAATCATTTGTGTTGTGTATAATAAAATAAATAATAATGTAGTTATTATAGCATCTATGATGTGATTCATAAAATATTACAAATCAATATTGTGTTATGAATATGTTTTTATCCACGGAATTATGCATATGTAGTGCATATTCTAGTTATAAATAATATTTTTGCTAATGTTATTTCTATAAATGAATAACTTTTATATTAAATATTCAATTTATTTATATTGCACAAACCGTAAACTGTATACTAAATAAAATACATTGTATCACTAAGTTTACTAAGTTATTGAATTAAGTTTAATCCAAATAATTATAAAGTCTAAGTGTCTAAAAACATATAACAAAACAAACATTGTTTGATTGTGCATTTATTATGAACAATAATATCATAAGATGATAGTTATAGATATTTATATTAGTGATCGAAAAATTACAAATTTTGAGTGCCGGTGCTGTTTAACGCTATGGAACGTAGTGTCGGTGCCGGTTCCGTACAAGTGGCGTTAGTGTCGGGGCCGTTACAGTACCGGTAGTGGCGGTGCCGTTTCAGTGCCGGTGCTGATAGAGCACGTGCAATCATGTGATTTTACACATTCAAATATATAAAACGCAAGCTCTGTGTATTATTTTTATGTGTTTTTAAAACAACAAGCGTGATTAAATATTAAATTTTTGATTTAATTATATGGTGTGTTATAAAAAATAAGCATCTAAACGGCTGCCACCAGGACAGGTGCCGGTTTAGTGGCGGTATACTTCATACTGGTGCCGGCACTATAATTTCGATCACTAATTTGGATTTAGATTTAAAACATTACATAAAATGTTTATAATAAATTAAATATTTAGTGATTGTCTGCGTGTGAATAATCGTGGTGTTTGTTTGTGGTTTACATTAATATGTTTTAAAATAAATTGAAACTTTTGATTTTTATTCATTTTAAAGATATTAACGCTTGGTTTGGAAATAATTTTAAAACATATTTGTAATAAAAGTATTGCAAAAATGTTGTTAATATTAGTACAGAGAAGCCGAACCATAGGCCGAGAATACTGCCCAAAAAGCACAGGTACTCTTCAATAGCCATTTTGCGAGTAATCGTGTAAATCATTTCGGGCTGAGACGGTATTTCAAGTACCATGGCGAATTGATTTCGGTAATTTTCGTGATATTCTTTGCTTTGGTCAACGATATAATAGTGTTGTACGCACTCAATATGTTGGGTGCATTGGTGCTCGCATTTATTTAAAATACTAGTGTTGTATTTATCGCCAAAATAAATGCTACGGTTATTGCTATCAATCAGTCTATCGGTACTCATATATAAGATATCTTGTGGTGATGTTGAATACCGATCGACATGTGTTTTAATGATACACTCGTACCGACACGAGTTGGTTGTTTGCCCATAAGCAAAACATTGTTTGGGATTGTGCTTGATCAAATGTTGATGCACAATTGTTGCTTTACGAAACCGTATTTGAGCAACATTACTATTATTTACATTTTGATATATCGTGTCTTTATTCCAGAACTGATAAAGTCTTTTGTTGCCAACATTTACTCCAATCAAGTTGTGCTTTATATCGGTTGTATCAAGCAATATTATTCGTCCAAAAAACTGTGAACTACCTGGAGTATTCACGTTGTCATGACCAAATCGACCAGTATAGTTGGTAACCCATTTTCCAAAAAAATTAAAGCAATAACTGCTTTTGTTTATTAGGTAGATGTACTTGGTCACTTCTGAGCACATGGCTATATTTCCTGATTCGTCTAAAACCAAACATTCAATATTATTCTCTAAAGATTTTTGAAAGACATTCAATTGATTGTCGATCGATAGGGTTTCAAAATGTGTGGTATTTAATGTCATTTTAGGGGCGATTCCATCGTATTTCATCAAACATACGGTAATCGCCGGCACCTGTAGTATAAACTGTGAGTCAAACTTAACATCAGTAGTGGTTTCGTACAAGAAGTATATGAAACTTATTTCCAGCATTTGATACAAACATCCCGTAAAACATATCACGTATGATATTATTTTGTACATTATTTTGCTGTTTGCCATTTTGAAATATTTAACGTCAAATCAAAATTAAAAGTAAATTTTAATACTTAATAATTTTTTGCTTTAATTATAAAACTTGTTATTCGCAAAATATTTACAACGATAATAATATAACAATTATTTTATACAATAAACATTATTTGATAAATAACGAATTTTTTGTAAACAAAATCATTAACTTAAGAAATTGATGTAATTATCAAAATGATTATTAAATCCATAACGATATTACAGTTTTATGGTAAAATGTTGTATCTTCAATGACATTAATTATTCTTGATATAACTAATGCATTTTTTCATTTACAATAAATGGTTTTGTTGTAACAATTATGTTAATATTCATAGTGTTTATTGATTGTTGACTAATGTTATAATATTTGCTTCATATTTCAAAACCCCTTGGTCAATTTAAATAAAATTAAGTTGATTTTAAAGTTAAAGATTATTATATTTGTATAATCTTAATTTTACAACACTAATGCAGATGCTCCTGTACATCGGCATTAAAATCAATAACAATTTTTTTGATTTTGTCACGCAACATATAACCAAATAACAAAATCATATAACATAATAAATATTGTTTGAATTTAGCAACCATTCATTTATTTAGATTACAATTAAATAACTAAATATTAATTTGAGTAAATTATATTATAATTATAAAAAATAGATGTATATTAAAATTTACAACGTGATATGAATTATTAAGATAATTATTTAAGATTATATATTTAGTGATTGTCTGCGTGTGAATAATCGTGGCGTTTGTCTGGAGTTTATATTAATAATTTTATTTTGTAAAATGATTTTTAATTTTTGATTTGTATTATTGTTAAAATTAACGCTTTGTTTTAAAATAAATTTTGAAATATATTTGGTATAAAATTGTTGTAAAAATTTTGTTAATATTAGTACAGAGAAGCCAAACCATAGACCGAGAATACTGCCCAAAAAGCACAGGTACTCTTCGACAGACATTTTGCGTGTAATCGTGTATATCATTTCGGGCTGAAACGGTATTTCAAAAAGTATGCAAAATTTATTTCGACACATTTCGTGATTGGCTGTGGTTTGGTCGACAATATTATAGTGTTGTACGCACTCAACACTACGAGCGCACTGGCGCTTGCATTGATTTAAAATACTAGTGTTGTAATTACGTGTAAAATAAATGCTATTATTATTTCTACCAATCAGTCTATCGGTACTAATATATAGGATATTGTCGGGTGATGTTGAATACCGATCGACATGTGTTTTAATAATACACTCGTACCGACACGAGTTAGTTGTTTGAGTATTGAGAAAACATTGTCCGGAATTGTGCTTGATCAAATGTTGATGTACAATTTTTGTTTTACGAAATTTTATTTGTACAATATTACTGTGATTTACATTTTGATATATTGAGTCTTTATTAAAATACTGATAAAGTCGATTGTTGCCAACATTTACTCCGATAAATTCTTGTTGTATAATTGTTGTATCTAGCAACATTATTCGCGCAAAAAACTGTGAACCAGCTGGGGTGTTTTCGTGGTCATAACCGTATCGACCAGTGTAGTTTGTAATCCATTTTCCAAAAAATGTTAAGCAATTACTGTAATTGTCAATTAAATAGATGTACTTGGTCACTTCTGAGCACATGGTTATACTCCCCGATTGGTCCAAAACTATGCATTCTATACTATTATCTGCAATGTTTTGAAAGACATTCAATTGACTGCCAATCGATTGGGTTTCAAAATACGTGGCATTTAATGCCATTTTATGATCAATTCCATAGAATTTAAGCAAACATACGGTAATCGCCGGCACCTGTAGTATAGACTGTGAATCAAACTTGACATCAGTAGTGGTTTCGTACGAAAAGTATATGAAACTTATTTCCAGCATTTGATACAAACATCCCGTAAAACATATCACATTAGTTATGATTTTGTACATTATTTCGAATATTTTTTTTGCCATGTTCGAAAAGTTATATTGTAAGACAATTTTGATAGTTATTCATTTTATAAAAAATTGTTTTTAGTTTAAATGGTTTCTACTAAATAATAAACATAATTCCAATCAATTTATACAATCATGGTTTTTACTAAATTGTTATTCGCAACATATTTACAATGAAAATACTGACAATCAATTTATGCAATCATTTTTGTTAAAAATAATGCATTTTTGTAAACAAAGTAATTAACTTAAGAAAATGAAGTAATTGTTAAAATAATTATTAAATCCATAAAGATATAAATGTATTATCATACAATATTAAAAATAACAATTATTAGTGTTAATAGTTTTTGTGATTAACGGCAAATTTAATTTTTCTAGTTTTTCATGTAAATTAAAAGAAAGAAACATATTTCATGTAACTTAATTCATTTTTACCATGTTTTAAATTCTTATCAACAATCGGTTCACTTATCGAGTGAACGGTATTTCGATAAGCCGTACGGTTATGTCGTTCACAAGAGTATCACCGAAACACAACTCGCCGTTCAGTTCATCAAAATGTATAACATTTAAAATATTATATTAATTTTATTAAGAAAATTTTTTAAACAATATTTATTCATTAGTTTGAAGTTTGCTTTGGAATGCGGTCTTTGACAAAAATGGACAGGTGCGTTCTTAAAATATATCTATATAATGAACGTAGGTACTCATTATAAATTTACTCAGCTCAATCCAATTAATTATACGAACATGGATGCAATTAATATAGCATTTGGGCCATATTTAATGATAATTACAACAGGTATTATCGTATTTATTGTGGAAATTATATTATTTATTAAAATTGTTTATTAATAATTTTCACAATAAATATCTATAATGTTTATAAATTACTACTGTTTATGTATACTGTATTTAAAACATCCTACATGAGCGTAAAATATTAAAGATAATAACAATCAATAATAAATAAAATAAAAGATTCATGATAATAATTTACAACCTTCAAAAAATATATTTAATTCAGTCAAATTATTAATTAAATTATTTTACATAATTATTTGGCATATACATTTTATATATAATATAATTTATAATAAACTATTTATGGTTTTAAAATTTGAATAAAATTTATATAATAATTTTAATAATTTTACTGTTAATTATACTAATAAACATTAACATCAATTAATCAAAAATTAATATAATGAAAATTATTAATAAATCTTTATAATTCATAAATTTAATGATTGTCTTCGTGTAAATAATTTAGGCAATTGTTTTTGGTTTACATTAATATTTTGTAAAATGATTTGAAACTTTTGATTATTATTAATAATATTAGTTTTGAGAAAATTAACGTTTTGTTTCGATAGAAAATTTAAAACATATTCTTTATAAAACTGTTGCAAAACTCTCGTCAACACCAATACAGAGAAGCCGAACCACAGGCCCATAATAGTGCCCAAAAAGCACAGGTACTCCTCGACAGACATTCTCCGTGTAATTGTGTAAATCATTTCGGGCTGAGACGGTATTTCAAAATACATGTAAAAGTTACTACCATACTCTTTGTAATTGGATACGCTGTGATCGACGCTATAATAGTGTTGTACGCACTCAACCCGTTGGCCGCACTCGCGCTCGCATTTATTTTCAATAGTAGTGTTGTATTTATCGGTAAAATAAATGCTACGATTATTACTATCAATCAGTCTATCAGTACTAATATATAAGATTTTTTCGGGTGATGTTGAATACCGATCGACATGTGCTTTAATTATACACTTGTATTTACAAGCGTAAAATGTTTGACCATAGTAAAAACAGTGTTTATTACCATTTGTAATTAAATGATGATGCACAATTTTTGACTTACGAAACCTGATATGAGCTGCGTTACTGTAATTCACATTAATAAAAATTGAACCTTTGTTACTATGATTATATATTCGCTCCGATTGGCCACCAATACGGACCTCAATCAATGTGAAACTTATACCAGGTGTATTTAATAATGTAATTGTTGAATAAAACTGACGATATACTGGATTATCTAACTTGTCCTGTGCGTACCGACCCGTATAATTAGTTATCCATTGACCGAATATGGTTAAGCAATAATTTTCCTTGTTAATTAAATGTATGTATTTGGTCAAATCCGAGCATAAATCTATACGACCTAAATCGTTTAGTACTACACATTCGATCCGTTCGTTGGCCCAGTGTTTAGTTGCCTCCAATTGGTCACCGATAGGGAGAGTTTCAAAATGATTAAAATTAATTGTACTGTTAATGGCATCGTATTTCTTAAAACACATTGAGATCATTGGCACCCGTAGTACAGACTGTGAGTCAAACTTAACATCAGTAGTGGTTTCGTACGAGAAGTATATGAAACTTATTTCCAGCATTTGATACAAACATCCCGTAAAACATATCACATATGATATTATTGTGTACATAATTTTTGATATATTTTTGATCATATTTAAAGAAAATCAGTTTTCAAATTAATACAATAATATTTTGTTATAACTTTAAAGTTTGAATAATATTTTTGCATGCAAATAATATTTATAACAACAATAAATTATTATTACTATTTAAGCATAATTAATTCATTTAATAAACTAAAGTTTATAAATAAACTTTATTTATATGTCAACAAAATAATTAAGTTCAGAAAATAACTTAATTGTTAAAATAATTACCAAATCAATAATCAATTATTTTATCATTAACAACATAAAAATTGATATTAGACTTTCCATAATAACTATAAAAATGTAATCTTATTGTAAACAAGACAATTAACATTGAAATAATAAATGTCAAATTATTAATAAAAATTGTATACCATGAATGCTCATGTTTTTATTAAATGTATTTTTTGTACAATCATTGTATCTGATATTTAAATAGTAATAGTGAATACAATGCCGTACATAAATGATATAACGGATTTGCCCTTATTTTTACCCCTAATAGCATCAAAGGACTACATTATCTTACCATTATTATTACACTCCCTTTACCTTTTTCAATTCATATTATGCGCCAATGTTAAAGCCAATCAAACAGGGTGAACTGATACAGTGACCAATTACATTGTTTGTTTTTGTGTTCTGAGAAAGGTATAGTATGAGAAATTATTATTAATGCTATTTGCTATTCTTATATTAAAAATTAATTAATAGAATAGATATTGATTAATTCATTTAATTGTTTTGCATTTATTTTGTTGCATTTACATATTTTATTAAGTTAAATTAGTTATAATTATTTTGTTGTTTTCAAAAATGTTTTCTACTAACTACTAACTCCAAAAATATTATTAATACAATTTTGATGTAATATAACTTAAAATATATTTTAGCAAATTATTAAATTGAGTTATTATATCAATTAATATTTATACTAAAATGTTTAAAAATATGTTGAGAAAAATGAATAAATATTTATTTAAATTTGTAACAACAATACAATAATAGCGTGCCTACGCGCCCCAGTTGGTTTTCCAGCAATACATCGTTTATTAGGGACGACATAGACATACACTATAACCTCAGTACTCAAACACTATTTTATGATTAAAACTTTGAAATGTAAAAAGTGTTTTTTTATACAGTTGGAGACAGTTAAGACTAATAACAACACGTAAAAATAAAAGGATAAAGTTCAGTGTTGATGGGTAAAATGTCAAAAAAGACTATGCCCATTTGTGTGATAAGATGCACTTGGGAATTATTGTTATAAAATGAAAGTACATTCAACAAATAGTGTATTTCACATTTCGGGTCTGGCCGTAGTGACCACTTTTATCAGTATAATTTATAAATTAAATCTTTTATTTTATAAATAAATATATTATATTATATATCAATAAAAAGGTCTAGACAAGAGGAATACTATTCTGAAAGAATTATCAAATTTAGAATTAATCAGAAAAAATTATTTCAAAAAATTAGAAATTTAGTTACAATTGTTATAAATTATGTACAGTAATTACGTTATTCACTAAAAAACACGTGCATAAATGTTACAAAATTTCTTAATTTTTACATAACCTTTACCTATTATGTCAGATTTGGGAAATTCCTACGGATTTCGATTTTACTTATTCATACATTTCTATTGGTATATAATATGACATACTTATTTATAAAATAAAAGATTTGATTTTCAATAATTTACTGACAAAAGTGGTCACTACGGCCATACCCGAAAGCATCTGGACTTATGAAATATATTACTCGACTACTTATTGAATGTACTTTCATTTTAAAGCAATATTTCCCAAGTGTATCTTATCACACAAATGTGCATAGTCCTTTTTGACATTTTACCCATTAACACTGATTTTTATCCTTTTATTTTTACGTGTTGTTATTAGTCTTAACTGTCTCCAACTGTATAAAAAACACTTTTTACATTTCAAAGTTTTAATTATAAAAAAGTGTTTGAGTACTGAGGTTATAGTGTATGTCTATGTAGTCCCCACTCAGCCGTGTATTGCAGGAAAGAAAACTGGGGTACGTTAAGGGGAGATTACTGTAGTTTAGCTGTAATCACAAAAACCGCGGCGACACTTTCATTTGACTGGTTAGATAATAACTATTATATTTATAATATTTAAATAAAATGGTTGCTATGATTAATTTCAATAAAACATTGCATCTGAATTGCAATGTTTTTAATATCAAACTAATAATAAATATTGTATGTACCCATACACAATATTGTATTAATAATAAGAATTTAATATTTCAGTTTATTGTTAAATTATTTATAATGCAATTTATAAGAACACTCCTAATGAGTAAACATGTTTTGTTATTACATTTATTTTATGTGCGTTACACCCATTTATAATTAAAATGATTGCAATAACAATATTTGTGTTAAACAGTATTGCTATTCTTAATAACACGTATTGGGTGTCAAAGTTATGGCTTAACCACAATTTGGAAAATACAAATAGAATAAAAATTGTTGACAACTAGTTTTAAATATATCTCGTACCTGCCTAATGTTACACTGTATTATTTCACAAACTGTTTAAATTCACACAATGCAAGTAATTCTAAGTAATTCTTTATATTGGGGTATATACGTATTTAATAAATAATATAGTATAGGCTTAATTTTACACCTGAGTATTTTCTAATTTCACATATATTTTGTTATTATTAGCATTATGTAAAGCTTTATATACGTTATGTAGGACGCACCTTATATTGACATTTCAATGTAACAACGTTGTTGTCTATTTGTATATTTTAGTAAATATTGGGTACGACAAGAAGTAGTAATGAATAAATTATATATTTTTATTATTATAATTGTTTATAGTTAACTTTATAACTGTAAATTGGTTCAAATAATTAATCATTAAACATAACTCATAGCATAGTCTTTAATAAAAAGCTTATGTAAAAACAACATAGTCATATGGAAATTTATCTCTATATTTTCACATTGTGTAATTTTACACACCAAAAAGTACGGTCCCAACTATGTGAAATTAAACAAGTTTGAGTGTATCATATTTAAAATCATTTAGACCTACATTTAATTTGTTTGAGCAATTATAGTGGTTCTTTACACGCCTGTTATTGTATTATCACGCATATACTCGAATTGCAATTATAAGTTAATTTCGCACAAAGTGTTTAGCTTAATATCCAGATTAGGGACATAGGATAGTTTACAAATACGTAACATTTTTACTATCAATTTAAATATTGAATATTATTGCAAAATTGATATTCTTATTAATCATAATTATATAAATGAATTGATTATTTTTTTGTATAAAATCAAAATATAAAATTATTGTGTCTATTTATTTTTGTTGCGGGCGATGGAAGGGCCGAACAATCCTATAATTCATGTTATTCATGAAGAATTGTGATAAACATGTTGTAAACCACCGACGTTATAGGGCATGCACACTATAATACTTGTAATGTGCCGTCATTTATTCTGGATATATAATATACAACATGCATGAACTATTATATATCAAGTATAAGACAAGCTTATATGCTATATAAGTTATAATATAAATAATATGATTTTAATATTTAAATATATTCATAAAAAAATATATATTAAATCCAAAAACTACTTCTCTTAAATAAATATTTTTGTCGCAATCATTTTAATTATAAATATGTGTAACGCATATAAAATAAATGTCATAACAAAACATGTTTATTTATTAGTAGTGTTCTTATAAATTGCATTATAACTAATTTAATAATAAACTGAAATATTAAATTCTTGTTATTAATGCAATAATAATTGGATGTTTTACATACAATATTTTATATTAGTTTGATATTAAAAACATTACAATTTTTTATTGTATATAATCATAGCAACCATTTTATCACGATATTATAAATATAATAGTTATCAATAACAAACTTATATAAGGAAATTGGCTTAATAAACACTTTATTTTATAATATGATGATATAATATAGAAACATATCGTCTAAAAATTTCCCCTGTAAATAATTTGCTTTCTGTTAGTAATTTTAGTGTTAATTATCAATCAATTACTGTGTTAGTTATAATATTGTCATTTTATTCAATGTTGAGATTATCTCATACTCCTATTTCCTACTATAATCTCCTTTTCTAACTTTTCATTCACTGTTGGCTGTAATTCAAGTTTTCGTGGAGAGCTCTGTCTATGTTTATAGTCAGATCTCTCACATCCGCCAAACCGTATACCAATAAAGTAAAGTGATTTAAGTTCTGCTGCATATTATTATTTTACTACCGTCGTGTATCACCACTTGTAAGACGCGACACCCAGTCTTGTGCCACACCAGCGGTGGCAAGGGATTCATACCGTGGGCAGCGGAATAGGACGTGACGTCTAGGCAGTGAGTTAGGCGGGAAACCCCTACGGCGGGTGACTTGACGAGTCCTCCAGTAAACCAAAACCCCGTAGACAACATCTCATCCACAGATATCGCCTCCTCAAGAGACCAGATATCATCCAGAACAGTGTGATCACACATCAATCTGAGCTAACCCGATTTAATCACAGGATAAATATATAAAAACAATTGATTTACAGCAAATATTTTACGCATTTAAAGTAAATTGAATTTTGACAATATATAGTATAAAATCAAACCATGGCACTATTGTGTGTTATAAATTGTATATTAATAATGCAAGAATTCATTTGTATAATAGTAACAAATCATAGATTTACTTTTGCAACATTACTTAAATTGTTTGCAAAAGTTTTAAGTTTTTGTGTGCTATTCTATGGGGCCATAGAGTTAACAACAAATTACTTCAGTTATCCCAATGTCTATAGCGTTAACGTAAAGGCGAGCAATAGTTTGCGCTTACCAGAAATTACTATCTGTACGGAAAAGGATGTGTTTTTTGATAAAACAAGGATTAATAAAGAACTTGGATTAAGCAATAAATATGAATTGTGGAAACAAAACTCAAATATAAAATTAAAATATATGGTGAATAAATATTGCAAAATTAACAAAGATAATAATTGGATATATCCATATGTCTGTACAATACCAACATTTGCTGAAAACTATTATTTAAATCATTTTTATGACAAATTTTTGCGGCAAATGTTTGCCAACTATTCATTCAATGAGTTATTCAATCGATTCTCAATTAATGGCAACGAATTGATTAACTGTTCGGCAAAAGTGGGCATAAAATACAACAATGAGTACAAAGTGTCCGATAAATGTGTCTCTAATGACGACAACACTGTTTTGCACAGTATTTACGGTACGAAAGACTTTGGCGTTTGTTTTAAGTACTTCTCAAACAATGGAAATACTAATCATTTCGCTCTCATTGACGACCATTTTGTTGAGTTTCGCATATCATATGAAAAACAGAAAAATTTTCACTTACCTGACATTCATTTAGATATTAAATATAATAAACAATATTATTTAAATCCAAATTTTCCAACAATAAAATTTAAGTCATTTGATGAATATCTGGTATTATATGTATTCGTGGATCAAATGTCTAATGAATTGATGGCAACTAAAGGAACGGCACTTAAGATACCGAGTGTTGGCATTAATGCGAAAATTAATATATACAACACTTATGTGAACCGATTGTCTGCACCTTATTTGCAATATTGTCGACAAAACTCAGGTAATATTTGTTGAAAATATAATTATAAAATGTAATATTAAATTTATTTACATTGAAATAGTTTTGCATACGAATTGTTTTTGAATTGTATTTATAAAATATATTACACATTATATAAATGTATACCAAATCCATATTTCAGTCAAGAGTTTATTCTCCAGAATGCGAGACAAACAAAGTATGAATTCTGTAATAATTCTGTAATTTTTAACAAATCAAAAGAAACGTACGATAAATGCAGAGATAATTGTGCTAAAGATTGTCATCAGATTTACCACACCTTAGAGTTGGATAAAACAGAGTTTATGGGACTCACAGATAGTGTACTCAGAATTCAATACAAACCGTATCAAGAATTTTATTATACAAGTCATGAAAAATATCCATTTGTTAACTATATATCAGACATCGGGGGTCTGTTTGGGCTGTGGTTTGGGGTGGCGTTCATAGACACGAGTGCTTTGATTGCATTACTTTTCTCACGTATTAAACGTATATTAATCTTAATTATTAACAAAAAATTAATACTTGTTTCCCAATTAATATACAATCGTATAAAGCGATTGCTATCACGACTGGAATCTTATAATTGGCGTAGAATTGTGTCAATAATTACAATACCTATAATTGTTTTTCAAATTTATTCATTAACTTACGATTACTTCTCATTTCCTACACAAACGACACTTAAAATGATTGAATTGAAAGACATTTCGACAAATAATATACCACTTGAATACATACCAGCCGTCACTCTATGCTATGAACATGTCTTTAGAGATATTATGTTTACTAAATCAGTGAACAAATATATTGAAAACGTCGCTTCAACTGATACTAGTTTTATATCAAGTAAAGTTGAAGAAATTGGTTTGTATAATAGCTCAACAAGCCCATATCCAAATAAATTATCATGGTATTATTTTATGGGAATAAATAACTCATCTAACCATTTTGGAATAATTTACATGGAAAGAATCTTGCCTAATCATTGGTTAAAATACTTTAATGTTCCAAATATCAAAGCATTTGATAAAATTGATCGTGATCGAAATATTCAATATGGTTTATCGAACGCAACAATAATGTATATAAAACAATTTGATGATTATATTATATGTATCGTTGGCCGGAAATCCTGCGGTCGAGTGCGGCCACCAGTAATTACACTATCGCCGTTTTGTCGGTGCCAAACGTTTCTTACTAACTTTCGAATGGACGATAATATATCAGCGCAACCATTAGCTAACTATATAGATGGTTCCGAATTGATTAAATTTATAGAAAACCGTCGATTGGATGGTATGATAAATCGGATAAATATTTTGCGGAAACGTTTTATTATTCATTCACCAAAAGAGTTGCCGAAGCTCACGGACAGTTGGTTTGAATACAAAGACTTTATGACCATTGGATTAAACACAAATGTACTATTAGTTAAACTAATACCATATGAGTTGATACGACTGCCGGCGCCGTACGATAGCGGACGACAAGGTGTGTCCGGCGGTGGATGTCGTGTTCGGTCGGCCGGAGACACGCAATACGATTGTCTGCAGCGATGCTATCGTAAGCAATACGAGAGTCAATACCCAAACGCAACACATTGTTATGCGGACAACGATTTCCGGACCATTGAGTTAACGATTGGCGATAATATTGTTACCGATTTCATCAACAGATGTTCCCATCGATCGGATATTAATTTAAATGTGTGTCAATACAAATGTCCGGCCGATTGTCGGGAAACCATATATCAGACCATAAGAAGTGAAGTATATGTTGATTCTCAAAATATTGATTCTGATTATTACCCGTATACATCATTTAGTTTTGAAAACAGTTATTATTTGCAAATCAATTACGTTCCGAAAAATACATTTATTAATCTAATTATTAGTGTCGTGAATGTGTTGAGTCTATGGCATGGATTCTCAATCGCCGCTATTTTACTAAATTTAATATTTTGTTTGGGAAATAAATTCCGAATATATTCTTTCTTACGATTTGTTCGCCAACGCTATCGACGCCTCACCACTCGATTCGGTCGGCCATTGATTTTCAAATCACTATATATTCGGGTAATTAATTTGCAAAGTTTTATAATTATTTAACAAGATTACTGTAACCACACTTTGAAATACGTTTATCCAATACTACTTTATGAATATTTAAAGGGGCGGTCAGTATATCTTGTTAAAATTATAATAGTTATTACTTAAATACTATATTACTTGTGACATTTGCAGACTATTATACTACATGTCAAACTAGGTTAATGACAGTGATAGACTATCACTGATAGTCCCAATATACAATAGAATTTGATAATGAAAAACCGATGTTTAATATAAAAATGAAATAATTAAAATCCTTTTAGTAATTTAGGTTTAATAGGTGAAAATATCATTATATTTGAAGAAAATTGAAAAACATTTATGTTTTTAATAAAATTTAAATAACTTAAACAGTATAATAAAAATTATTGATAGATTAGCATTACCCAAAAACTTAGCATTTCTGTTGGTTTAATAATAAACCATAGAATTAACTTTTTCTTTAACTTAGTATTTTGCAAACTATACATTGCCATAGACTTTTCGTTAACCCATAATATCAACAGTGTTATAGATAGTGTTGAAAGAAATTTGGTTTTATTATTTCTTTGAATTTAGTGTGTTTTATTTGGTTTTATTAATTATAAGACAAATTTGGTGTTATTTGTTGTTTTACAAGTAATTTTTTAAAAATTTGGTTTGATTTGGTTTTTTTCATTATAATAATTTTTAATTCCAGATGAATCAATAAATAATAAAACCCTTAGTGCGCTCTCTTTGCTAATTTAATCAATAATTTTAACTTTTACTCTATTAATATGAATTGTTTGTTTGTTGAGGCATTTTATTTACAGAAAAACAATTAAATATATGCACATATGTATAAAATATGTTATGTTTGGTCACATTATACAAAGTAACAATGACCAAAAATTGGTTTTATTTAGTTTTATTAATAAAACCAAATTGTATTATTTTTAAATTTGGTGTATTTTATTTGGTTTTATTTGTTTTAACATCGTAACACCAAACTTTTTACACTAGTTATAGATAAATCTTTCTTAAGCCCTAAGACCTGAACTACTAGAAGGATTTTACTGATTCGTTTTGTATGTTAATCATTCCTTTTAGAAAATATGCATTGGGACTATCACTGTCACTCTCCTAGTTTGACATGTAGTATAGTATCTGCAAATGTCACTTTATTTAGACTATAAGTAAGCAAAACCGCCATCTTTCTTACTTTGAGTGACGGCGACAAGGATTTGTTTTACACTTGAAATTTTAAAATTAGATTTTATATTTGTAAAAATTTAGGCGCAGACTGTACGCCAAGCTTTCTTTTAATTAAAACAATTACCGAATTACGCCGCATATACTTGCAGTGCAATTATATTAAGTGATTTTTACACAACGGGTGAAACTATATCCGGATATAGTTGCGGTAGTTTTTCTCACTTTTTGACATTTAATTCAAATTTACATATACCTTGAAATGAAAATCATAAGACATTTTATTAAACTTTGAACTTTAAAATGTGTTTAAATAGTTGAAATATAAGTGATTTTCTTACAAATTGGTGAGTTTTATAAATGTTTAGTGCATGTCTTCAGATGATGAAACAATTCAAATACAGAATCGGATGATAAAGAATCTGAAGTTATCAGCGATTATGCAGATACTAACAATCAGATGGATGATATATTTAAAGAATTTTAATTGTCTATTTTAAATTATTAATTATTGTATAATATTGTGACGTCAGGCGAAAATAGCTTATATTTAATAACAGATATAGGGTTAATTAGCACATATATTGTTAACCCTCGCTCACCCCGTTTGCTCTGTCTAGACTCCATGTGTGTATTACATTAACATGTGCGATTATTTGTATAATTGTCCTCAATAGATTAATGAGTTTAATAACAATTGTAATAATTATTATAATGCTAACCAATAAGAGTAGTAAATCACATATGCGCACTTTGTATTCGACCAATAGTTTATCTGTATTCACGGTCGAACTATTTGTTACACATGTGTTAGTAATTTATAAAACTAGCTGACATGCCTTTGTCTCTGGGTTCTTAGTTTAGCCTTAGTTGTAAAATACATTAAATTCATAATAGTTTATTTTAAGTAGAAATAGGGCCTCCGGGCCTCTTTGGTAATTATAGCCTATATTGTAATTGTGTTTAAATGTTTAATTATAAGTATTTGTATAACTGTGTTTAATTGTATAATTACTATTTGGTTTATTTGTATACTTTGTGTTAACGAACATTAAAAGACTATTTAGTCCCAAAACCCGAGTAAGTTATTAGACACGGGCCATTAGTGGCCGTATTATTATTTACAGAAGCACTCCGATTGATTGGTGGCCCGTTGTCGACCACAACAGTATTGTAGCCGACAACACCTGGCCGTCCACCGCTCGGGACGTAAGTCACGCTTTGGTCGACATAGGGATCGGTTAATCGGTGATCGGGATCACGAACGCGAAGGGACGCTTAGGTATAGACGGCTGACCGGACAAAGCGAGGATTGATTGTAGGTTTCGTAAGGCAAAAGGCGTTAAGGTAAGCGGCTCGCAAGCGCTGCATTTACGGGAATTTGTCTCCCTATATAACCCGATGCTTTAATATATTGAATTAATAAACAAAAGGTAGTGTTCAAATTTGGCAAAGAGTGCAACCAGAAATTGTTTTAAAACTAAAGTGCCCTTTGTAAAAAGTATTGTGATATATTTTATTTAGCCAGACGACCTGGGGTTAGCCACAGTAACCATTTTTATCGAAATTAATTTAATTAATAAGTATATCATATTATATATCAATTGATGAGTAAAATAATATTATCAAGAAACACCCAATTCCGACGTAATCTACAAAAGTTATACCAAAATTAAGAAATTTATATATGGCTAATGACGTACTACTTTTAGTTCATTTATATGAATATTAATTATAAACTAATGATAAATATTATTGTGAATTAAATAAATAATTATATTTTTAATTCAAAATTTTTGGCCATTTATGCATTGAAATTAAACATTTATGCACTTGGTTCTATTGGAACAATTATGTGTAATTTTTACACAAGAGGTGCAACCATATCCGGATATAATTGCAGTAGTTTTTATAACATGAAAAACTTTTTAAATTCACTTATAATTGCGTGCAACTATGTACGGCGCAATACGGTAATTGTATTAATTAAAAACGATTAGATAGGTTGTCATACAGTCGGGCTCTGTGTTTGGCGTACAGTAGGCGCATAAGTTTTTACGAATATAAGTTCAAATTTAAAAATTTCCAGTGTAAAACAAAACCTTGTCGCAACTACTCAAGGTAAGATTAATCGCGGTTTTGCTGAAGTAGAATTTAGACCATGTGACCAACATGTTTTGATTAACTATTGGGAAGAACTAACGTTTATTTGTCTATTATAGTGTTGTTCAAGTTTGGAACGCGTTCTATTTTCATTAATTTTTTAATTCATGTGTGTCACTATACAGTACCTCTATGAAAATGAATTGATTAATGAAAATGGAACTCTCTCCAACCTTGAACAACACTAGTCTATTATATGCTTTTTACAGAATCAATTTATCTATCTTTAAATACTTGTAATGTTTTGAGTTATTTTTATTGGACACAACCTTTCGTGCATTTTTATATTTATAATCCATATATAAAAAAATTTGTATATCCACAGTTTTGGGGGTATAAGTGAAAGTAGAGTTGTGTGTAAAAGAGTGTACACTATATAGCAATGTAGCAGTTTATGGCTATATAGAAGTGTATAGGGATGTAACTTTTTTCAATTATGTTTAAATTGAGAAATTCTTTCGGAATTCTAATTCTCTCATCCATACATTTCCGTTGATATACTGACCACATTTATTATAATTACATTTATTATTTTAGCTCGTATTTATGTGCATATTAGCGATAATACTTGGCTATCAATTATACGACGTTTCGGTCGATTATTTTGCTTACAAAACGGTTACCGTATTTGACGTAATGGACAACTCATTAAATACGCATTTACCACATATAACGCTAGTATATCCAATAAATATCGGTCGCAGTCGCGTTGATCATCGACAATGTATCCGGTCACAGCGGTCACGACGGTCTCCGCACTGCCGACCAAATACTACCAACAATCAATTATTTAACTACATTCATATTGACGCCTCCAGTCGGACGGTGTTAGCCGTCAACGGTATCCACGAGTGGCCGGGCGTTGATATTCGATCGCTGAAACGCCTCATGTCATATCATGAGCCGCGTTATATAATGGTCAATGTATTAATTGGTCGACAAACCGCGAACTTTGCCCATAGTCTTAACGGTGAGAGCGCGCGACTGTCTGCCAGAGGCCAACAGTTTGCAGTCATTCGCCGCTGGATTGAAGCACTCGATGCGCACCCGATATATGTATTACTTCACTCACAATCGGTCGCTGACTTCCAACGAATGCTGAACACCGAAACGTTACTGTCGGGCGTTAACCACACGTTTGTTGTCACCAAAACTGCGCGCCAACTGTTGCCCTATCCGTACGGCCGGTGCAGTCACTACGGCTCAGACCCGTCGACCGGTGCCGAAGGGAACCCCAATAGCGATGGCCAACCGTTTGGTGCGATCTCTCACTTGCATTGTATGAGAAGATGTCGATTGAGTTATGTTAAGAATCCTCCCAATAAATGGTGCGGTTTATATCGTGTGGACTATAGTTTACACGAATTAGATTTCAATTTTAATGTGGTTGACAACAATTGTATTGCTAATATATCTCGAGCTGATTTTAAAAAGGGACAATATGGTTTTATTGAAATAAATCTGGTGAGTTAACATTAATAGTGCTTTTACTATTGAGATATTTTAACAAATCTGGCAAATTGAATAAAACAATTTGTTCATAAAAATCTTTAAAATTTTGACAACAACATTAACATTATAAAGTTTAATAATAATGTTTAATCTATATAATTAACACATCATAATATTATAGTAAACCAATTTTATTTAGAATACAATTCCTAATGTAAGTTTTGCTTTAATATGGGAAATGTATTTTCATAGTCTACTCACTAAATTAGCCATATATTTAAATGTAAAACATTATTTAAATGACAAAACAATGCATATATCGGGAATAGACTGCAATAATTATTGAGCAAATGTTTTGTGTGTAATGCGTTCAAAACCCTTGTCTAAACATTGTAGCAAAATTTTTGATTTTGTCTTAAATTTTAAGTATTTTAATTATTTTATTGAAGTTTTAATTGATTTGTGTTTTGTTAGGGACACCAATTGTAGGTTTGTTGGGGACACCAATTGTAGGTTTGTTGGATACACCAATTGTAGGTTTG
>CAJPIZ010000465.1:8659-24434 GCA_905368565.1 Medioppia subpectinata
TCTTGCACTCAAACACACCATTTATTTGGCTTTTAATTTGTTTTTCAACACAAAAACGCAAAAACAATTTTATTCTCATTTCAATCACTGCCTGACGTTTGGAGTCAGAGATAGACTATTAGCCGATCACTAGTTGTTGTACTCTTCAAATTGAATGCCACCTTTCAATACATCTTATACTCTCTCACTTCTCTCTCTCTCTCTCTCTCTCTCTCTCTCTCTCGAGGAGTATATACTTTCGGTTCAAATAATTCCCGATTATTTCGGGTTTTGGAGTCCATTGATTGATATCCATAATAAAAGCTATTATTATTTTAATGCATATAAAGTCTATTAACAACCGGTGCTTAACACTCAATATGCAAATTAAATTACAGTATTATTATTAGCATTACTGCAGGAATACCTCATTGGCTTTCGAAGGATCAAAACACATATAAATTCCTATTCAATCGATTCAAATACATGTCTAATACACGCATAACATGTACACAACAGACAGTGTATGGAAACGATTAATACACACACCAAACAAACATGAAACTGGTTTTCACTTTAAGACATGAAACTGGTTTTCACTTTAAGACATAAAATATTTATATGTTTTACTGGAAAAAATACATTAAACCTTTAGACAAAATCCTATTCAATATTATGTATAATACATATATAACGCACACATCGATGATAAAGAGTAGTCATCGAAGTCCTGAGGGAATGCTTGTAGAAGAAGGTAATGCTATTTGTATCCATCCATAAGCCATAAGACAAATTTGCGTACAGTTTTGTTAAGTGTTTTAATTATATCTCATGTTTTATCCATAGGTTTTCTATTATATTAATCAATACGCAACCAAAAATATATTCATGTGCTCTAAGGGTATGCGAGGGCACTGCAGCCCAAACGGGATAACAACATTTAGCATGGCCAATTATGATTGTTTCATATTTATATTATATAATAATGAATAAATAAGCCTTTTTTAATATACACTAAAATATTTTTATTTCTAAACCGCAGATAATTGTTGTCAAAAGTGATAATTAAAATAATTGTTTTCGACATGGAGTAAAATTTATATCTGACTCGATATTAATGGGAAATTGCTTTTTTAAAACATAATAGTCAACTGTTTGGCAAAAATATTTAGCTGTCTATAAACTATAGCTTAAAACTTAATATAAAATTAAATATAAAGACTAAACCGCTTTTTGTCTCAAATTCATAGCCAATGGCTAACTATCCGTTGGTTTGAGCGAAATATTTGACGTTTTTCTGATGTCTATAAACTATAGCTTAAAACTTAATATAAAATTAAATATAAAGACTAAACCGCTTTTTGTCTCAAATTCATAGCCAATGGCTAACTATCCGTTGGTTTGAGCGAAATATTTGACGTTTTTCTGTACTAAACATTATTTTCTGATTTAATGACTTTCGATATATTCTCTTATATATAATAATGATTTCTATTAGTCTTTGCGTTCATTTAAACATAAAGTGTATGTAATATATATAAAAGTAGAGGAAAATTACTTTTTTGCAAAACCTGAACATGTAATATGTGTTTAACGCACACAAACACTGACTCCCGGTTCTCGCTTTGCTATACATTTTTTTCTCACTGCAATCGTAGGGGAAAGCAGTGAATCTGATGTAAGAGAGGCCGGCATTTGTCACGAATTTATGTAAAACTAATTTCTCGGTCCCTTCTCTATGGCTAAACATTTTGCACAACATATCTTATGCTTGTGTTGAAAATGTTTAGAGAGAGAGAGAGAGAGAGAGAGAGAGAGAGAGAATGCTTTACTTTCTCATGTATACAGAATATTAGAGTTTATAGAATACATCCATATATTATAAAACCTATTTCTTATTACTTAACATATAATATAATTAAAAATATTTCGGTTATGACTTTGTTTTGAACGCAAAATAGATTTTACATAATATAATGAAAATGTTTGTTATTCTAAATAAGTTTGATTTGTGTCTAAACTGCATATAAATTGCAAAATATTTCTTTAAAAAATCTATTGTTAAATAGAAAACAACTTTTTTAGATACAGTATAATAAATATTTTTTGGCAAATATTAATATTTCATAATCTGTTGGCTTCTCATATCGTATCTCATATAAGAAATTATATACTGTTTTGCAAAACCAGTCAATCATTTGCCACTTAAGACAACACTAGACAAAAAGCATAAAGTTTTTTCTCTGGTAATCTATCAGTCAATGAATGCAATCATTTGTTGATCATATAAGAAATTATATACTGTTTTGCAAAACCAGTCAATCATTTGCCACTTAAGACAACACTAGACAAAAAGCATAAAGTTTTTTCTCTGGTAATCTATCAGTCAATGAATGCAATCATTTGTTGATAACATTTCCTATAGTTTTATGAACTAATAGTTTGTCAGGAATTTGTATATGAAGTCATGATTTGCTGTGAATAGTCGACAGTTGGACTCAATCCAGACAAATGTCCCAAAAAATAATCAAAAACTTTCGTTAACACTCAATACATCTCACATTCAATATCAACGAAACTGTAGTTTAGGTTTATATCGTGTGTATTAGCAAAGTGTGAGGGTCTGGGGGTCGGGGCCAACGACTTGGAGGCCAATTCCTGCCGCTATTCTTAGGTATTTCCTAAATAACAATGCGATTAAAAAACTAAACAAATGGATTAATGCCATGAGATTCACAGATCATGTAATGATATTCACTGAAAATAATATCATTATTTAGTAAATATCTACTGAATTATAATTCAATTTTTGACATTCATGTGATTCCCAGTCTGCCTATGGGTGGAGTTAGTGGTGCTTATAATAGTGTTGCCAAATATGATTTAGCATCATATAAGAAATTATATACTGTTTTGCAAAACCAGTCAATCATTTGCCACTTAAGACAACACTAGACAAAAAGCATAAAGTTTTTTCTCTGGTAATCTATCAGTCAATGAATGCAATCATTTGTTGCAAACATTTCCTATAGTTTTATGAACTAATAGTTTGTCAGGAATTTGTATATGAAGTCATGATTTTCTGTGAATAGTCGACGGTTGGACTCAATCCAGACAAATGTCCCAAAAATAATCAAAAACTTTCGTTAACACTCAATACATCTCACATTCAATATCAACGAAACTATAGTTTAGGTTTATATCGTGTGTATTAGCAAAGTGTGAGGGTCTGGGGGTCGGGGCCAACGACTTGGAGGCCAATTCCTGTCGCTATTCTTAGGTATTTCCTAAATAACAATGCGATTAAAAAACTAAACAAATGGATTAATGCCATGAAATTCACAGATCATGTAATGATATTCAACGAAATAATATCATTATTTAGTAAATATCTACTGAATTATAATTCAATTTTTGACATTCATGTGATTCCCAGTCTGCCTATGGGTGGAGTTAGTGGTGCTTATAATAGTGTTGCCAAATATGATTTAGCTCGTGGTTGTTGAGTGACAAACAATGATCGTGGGCTATATGTGGCGAGAATTGTAATGTTTTAAACGTGTTATTCTGTTGCTCTTCTTCTGGTCTTGAATTTCATGATTAAAATAGTTTTGCGAAAGGAATGAGAAAATGATTTTTCCTTCTCTTCTCTTATGTTTTCTCTCTTTTGTTTTGTTATCCGAATAGAAATTCGTTGAACTTTTTATTTCTCTCTTTCACTCAACAGTCAGTTCTGGTCTTTTAAATTTACTCTTAGATTAAGGATTTT
The DNA here is from genome assembly GCA_905368565.1 of Medioppia subpectinata. Lineage (NCBI taxonomy): Eukaryota > Metazoa > Arthropoda > Arachnida > Sarcoptiformes > Oppiidae > Medioppia > Medioppia subpectinata. The sequence goes on from CAJPIZ010000465.1 coordinate 12,408, forward strand.
ATGAAATCAATGAGAAAATACACACCGAATGAGTTATACGGAGAGAGAGAGAGAGAGAGAGAGAGAGAGAGAGGGAGAGAGAGAAGTGAGAGAGTATAAGATGTATTGAAAGGTGGCATTCAATTTGAAGAGTACAACAACTAGTGATCGGCTAATAGTCTATCTCTGACTCCAAACGTCAGGCAGTGATTGAAATGAGAATAAAATTGTTTTTGCGTTTTTGTGTTGAAAAACAAATTAAAAGCCAAATAAATGGTGTGTTTGAGTGCAAGACCTGCACAGTAGGCAAAAGTGCCGATCCCTGTAATTAAAGGGGTTCCCATTCACTACTACCACCAGTTGTGAGACACATATTATACTCTAATACATAACTGGCATAATATTGTTACACATTTATGGCACAGAATCTGCGATAACTAATTCATTTCATTGTTTTCATCCGCAGAGTTATGACATTTTTAGGCCATTAATGCTATTTTGCAAACCAAAAACATCGATACAATTAACGGTCTCATAGAATAGTCTAATGAATGTTATGTTAAAAATATATTTATAAAAACAATGCGGAAATCAATAGCAAAAACTAATAATTGATTTTTTTCTTTTGAATACAATAGGGCTGTAATTCATTGAATGAATGAATGAAAGAGATATAGACTGAAGACATTAATAAAATAATTTAATTAATATTTCTATCAATTACTGAATGGTTGCCAACGAAAGGAACGGAAAAATTATGGTTTTGCTGTATATAAAAAAGTTTTCAGTCTTTTTTGTGTTCGCTTTGTTTCTCGCTTTTTGTTTTCTAACAAAATTAAAACTTTTTTCATTTGATTTTTTCTCTCTATCTCTCAGTGTTTCTATTGATTAGTTAAAGCAATGAACACAACACTCAATGAGAAAACTATTGGTAATAATAATAATAAGTAAAAGAAAGAAAGAGAGAGAGAGAGAGAGAGAGAGAGAGAGAGAGAGAGAAATAAAAGACAAAAAGATTTCGATAAAATTCTCAAAAGTTTTTTTCTCTGTTTGTTATGAGAGCAGCGAAAATGATGCCCAAAAAGCATAGTCTGTAATTAAGTTAAGACATGAACCCATAGTTTTGTACTCACTTTTGCAGTAATTTTTCTTTAAGGAAAACAAGTATTTTTGTCAAAAACTTTTGTTTCCTATGAAAACATGAAAAGTCAGAATTTTTGAGACATTTTGATGATTTATAACTGTTTTCCCTCAAAAAATAATATTATATTCTTATATAAGGATAAAAATACTTTGAATGCATGAATAATTGCTTATTTAGTGTCTGAAGTCGTTGTTATATTTGAATTATATACTACAGAATTAGGCTTAATGAATCCATATAAGACCATGCTTATTTATATGTATTCTCCAACGTATTGGACGTGTTTGTGTTGTCTTAGAAGTCATTACTTTTAACCACAATATGTCACGTTTGGGTAAAAAATATTTTTCACATCATTAGTCTATTTAATTAATGGAAACCCTCTCTCTCTCTCTCTCTCTCTCTCTCTCTCTCTCTCTCTTATTATTATTATTATTACCAATAGTCTTCTCATTGAGTGTTGTGTTCATTGCTTTAACTAATCAATAGAAACACTGAGAGATAGAAAGAAAAAATCAAATGAAAAAAGTTTTAATTTTGTTAGAAAACAAAAAGCGAGAAACAAAGCGAACACAAAAAATACTGAAAACTTTTTTATATACAGAAAGCCGATCACTAGTTGTTGTACTCTTCAAATTGAATGCCACCTTTCAATACATCTTATACTCTCTCACTTCTCTCTCTCTCTCTCTTTCTTTCTCTCTCTATCTCTCTCAGCCATTCACTCACTCTCTCACACAAACTATTTGTCTCAATCGTAATCTCATTATAATTAGTCTCGGATTTTGCGAAGACTTTTTTGATAATACACTCTATAACTGAATAACTGATAAAATTTCGCATAAAATTAGCCGAAAAATAAGAAAATAAAATCACATTTAATGCACGAATGGATAAAGAGATGTCATATGAGATTTTGTTCATTGATTAAAACTCTTTAGATTAGTTGTTTGGGTCTGTGTTTGTCTCGCAAAACACTATTGAGCACTAAATGTGCAAATTTAAGCAAAATTGAACACAAAAATCCCTTATTCTCCAGTCTTTACGTGCATTAAATTGATTACATAATGAGTGCCATAATTCAACACAACTCTCTCTCTCTCTCTCTCTCTCTCTCGTTAGCCATCGCTCAGTCTGTATATAAATAAGTGAATGTGTTTTTTACAAACATTTGTATTTTTCAATAATAAATGTTTGAATCAGTATTTAAACGTCGATTTGTTTTGTACTGAATATTTTGCACAGAAGTCGTTACGAGAGAAAAATTTTTAGGTCAAAAAGTTATTATTCTTTATTTCTTTCGCAGTCTATCGCTAAGGAATATATTATATATGAATCTCTTTTGTATTATTATTATTAGACTATAAAAAGATATTTCAGTCTCTCATTAATTGCCAGACATTTATATATGGCATCTAAAAACTAGGAGAAAAAAACGACTCGACTTTTTTCGCACAAATCACTTCATATTTGACTTAAGGCTTGTTTAGTCTATAAAACATTGAGAGTCATGTATTTTTTCCACTCAATACTAGAAGCTATACTTAATATCAATGTCTAAATATACCGATAATTATGTTATTTATCTATCTAGTGATCCAAAAAATGTATATTCGTTCACATCATATAAAATGTATTCTCAGTTTTCATAAATGCTCAGGGCATAACTGTACCAAATAATTGGGCTTAATGTTTTAGCTCCATATTAGTTACATATTTGTGATAGATTCTGGGAAATAAACACATGTATAACATATTTATTTATTGGTTAAATAATATGTAAAACATTGAAAATAAATGGACGCAGAATTGATTAAATAAATCATCGGAATTATAATCAATAACTCTTTTTTCTATAAATACAAAAAATTGCTATATTTTTGTATTTCTTAATACATTTTTCTTCTAATAAATTACTGTAAGATTAAGTGTTTATCTGTAGTTAATTTTAGTGGAGATTATTTCTCTCTCTCTCTCTCTCTCGTAGAGCACTGGCATGTGTTATGTTATAGAGGCATAAACAACGACAACGACTCCCACCTCCCAAATCGACAATTCTTTTGCCGAAAATATATACACTAATAGACTAATAGACTGTTCAATACTGTACTGATCGTTAGTTTTTACACAAAACTACACTTTTTGTTGCATAATATACAGCACTCTAATAGCATAATAGTATAGACCAGTGCTCTGACCAGAAAACACATGCCATTATCGGTAACCAAGACATCGGATAATTGGGACTTAAATTCTCAATTTTACAAAAAGAGATTTATTATTTTGAAAATTATTTTCATTTCAATAAATAATATAATATTCTTTCGACTTATAAGTGCTGTTTGATTGAGTATTTCATAATACGATACAATATAAGTTATGGTTACCCCACATATAATGGATAAATATAATGAGTAGTATTTTTGTGTTGTTTTGTTTTGCTCTCTTGTTATGTCGAGCACCAGAGACAGAGGCAAAAGAGCCGATAGATAGATATAAAACCCATGAAACACATGGAGGACATGGAGTATGAGATAATAGTGACTGCAGAGAGAGAGAGAGAGAGAGAGAGAGAGAGAGAGAGCGAAGATAGCAATAACTAGTACTTAAATGAAGTAATAGTTAGATATATAGTAGAGATAACTGTATATTGAATTGAATTTAATGAATAGAAACCCCTTTAATACAATATAATGTAAGGCCTTATTGTATGTGATATTTGTTATATGAAGAGCAGTGATAGATATGACGGTTCTATTACTCCATCGCATTCACAACACAAACACTCTTATTATTATTATTATTGTTTGTTGTTATCTATGTTTAGCCAGAATTTCGTCAATTTATATATAATGATAACTACGAGGACAGGCGGCCAGACGTATACACACATACAATACCAGTACCAGTGAGTAGAGATACCGGGTGTATATTTGTCTCAAACAAATTCTGTGCATTCCGTGCACTCCATGTTATGGTTATATACAGTGTATATATCAGGTCTACCGGTGCTATCCATTAGACATCCACAGAGAATTGAGGAGTTAAGGGGGGTTTTGGGGTATGAAGTGAAACGGGAATCAGTCGACTGTGACTTTATTGATGTCCCTTTTATTACATTACTAACGCTTTTCATATATACGGACGAAAGGCATTAGAGTCGGCCTTTATTTCTAATGTTAAGTAAATTTAATGCATTTATTTATAAATATGACAAACGCCGATATACTGTATGCCGTTTGCTATACTAAACTTTGATGAATTTTTAATTGCAAATAAAAATTAAATATTAAAATCTCCTAATTTTTACTAAATTGCATTTATTGAGCCGAAAATATATGAATGAAAACACACCTGTCCTTTGGGTTTGTATCTGATATACATATGAAATACATAAATAGTAGTGCAAAGTGTGCTACAGGTGTGCCAGAAATGGTTTCATTTTCACTGTAATTCTTGAAAACTATAAAACCTTTATTAGCCTTACACTACTGTATAATATTATCAAGTGTGATCGATCTAGGTCTGTTGAACCATGGATGTTAAACGTTTATACATCACACATTTTTAAAATGTCAATGTATTATAAATTCTATATCTAGTGGGAATTTTTTATATTCTCTCGTTTCTAATTTGATTTTAATTTTCAGTTACAATCAAATGTATGGATCGCTCGGAAAAAATTGAAATCTAAAAATAAGTTGATATAAATATTTGAAGGATATGTTGAATGAGATATATAGTAGTTGAGACATAAGTTATAACATATCTGGTGAACGAAAAACGTAAGAAATAATTCATTTCTCACTCTTTCTCTTTCGGTGATTGAATTTGAATGAATGAGAAAATGTTATTAGAAATTGAAAGCACAGCCATAAAAATGGACAGACATGTGATGCCTTTCCCATCACAAACTCATTGAAATAGTGTTGAGTCAGAACTGAGATATAATTATTAAGTGTAAGGAAAGGGAATTGAATGTAAGGAACAATACATTAGGAATCGATGCTATCGTAAGGGATAGAGAGAGGGATTGGGATTGTCTGTTAGACAACACATACCAATAGCATTGCAATCGCTGCCAATCATATCATATATAATACACTGTTTCCTTTACCCGCAATTATTTCGCATTTTATTATATACTTTGCTATTATTTTTTTATTTCTTATCTCTCTCTCTCTCTCTCTCTCTCTCTCTCTCTCTCTCTCGAGATTAATTCCTAAGTTGTTTTAATATAAACTTTTTTTAGGTTCCCTTCGGTCCTAACGTTTAGAAAAAATGGTTACAAAAAAATGTGTGAATACAAAAGTGCTCTCGTGAATGAAGACTATTTTCTAAATCAATAAGTAATTCAAATAACTTTTTCTCACCATTCAATGGTGTATTGATTAAACGAAATAATACAGTGTTATATTAAATTAGTGTTTGAGTTAATCAAATATTTTTGCCAATAAATGTCTTTCTTTTCACTATCTGTTCATTTCATTGACTTTACATACGGTTTATATAACTATAACTAATATAGATATTGCCTATTGTTTGTATGAAAATATAAGGGATGACCGCACTCTCCCATTCCGTGTTTGTGTTGTCAGCCCTTGGAATGGCATTTGGAGGGGAAGTCACATCTTTTATCATCATTTTGGCCAAACATAAGGGTATTATTACCGGTCATAACATACATAATACTCCACTATAAGGAAAAATATTATTAAACTATTTCTCTAATAGTTATTAAATGTTAAATCTATAGAAAATATATATCAATCCATACTATCTATTGTTGTTTCCTTTTGTAAAGAAAATTTTCAAAACGTTTTTATTAAAAATTGTTTGTTTAAAACATTTGTTGCGTTTAATAATAAGACTTAATAGGTTTAAAATTTAAATTAACCTTATCTAAATAAATATTTCTGACATGGTTTGCGTTGAATTTTAATAAAACCTTTTGTTACTAATTTAATGATTAGAATTTAAATTTGTTACCTAATTATTACCGCAAAATTACCTTTATCAAACGGGCTATTTATGCTAATACAAAACAAACAACCCTCATCATTTGATGGCACAATTTCCATTGTTTAACAACACATTTAATGTGTTGTAACAACTGATAAAAGTGTTATTTTTTCAGTTAAACAAACGACAACATGAAAAATAGTTTTGTATCCAATAGTTGTAGCGTTGGATTGAATGGACACTAATTTTTTTCTTCAGTCCTTTTGTCTCTCTTTCTTTCCGTTGTCTTATCGTTCACTTGATTTCCTGTCTTTAATTATATATCTTATTCTACTTATCGACCAAAACCTCTAACGACTCATCTCTCTCTCTCTCTCTCTCTCTCTCTCTCTCTCTTCGGATGTCTTCACTTCAGAATCTGATTTCAATACAGGTTTAGGCATAACTGTACCAAATAATTGGGCTTAATGTTTTAGCTCCATATTAGTTACATATTTGTGATAGATTCTGGGAAATAAACACATGTATAACATATTTATTTATTGGTTAAATAATATGTAAAACAACGAAAATAAATGGACACAGAATTGATTAAATAAATCATCGGAATTATAATCAATAACTCTTTTTCTATAAATACGAAAAATTGCTATATTTTTGTATTTCTTAATACATTTTTCTTCTAATAAATTACTGTAAGATTAAGTGTTTATCTGTAGTTAATTTCAGTAGAGATTATTTCCCTCTCTCTCTCTCTCTCTCTCTCTCTCTCTCTCTCTCTGGCCCTCTCTTTGGCTCTGCTCTCTCATCACTCCGGCCTCCGTGTCCTTCACACCAATACCTTGTATATACTTTAAGAGCACTTTTGTATTCACACATTTTTTTGTAACCATTTTTTCTATACGTTAGGACCGAAGGGAACCTAAAAAAATTTATATTAAAACAACTTAGGAATAAATGGAGAAATTTTCCCGCTTTTGTCTCTTCAACACAACCAATGGATGAGTGAATCGCTGGAAAAGATATGAAATAAGTTTTATAGTGAAGAGAGAGAGAGAGAGAGAGAGAGAGAGAGAGAGAGAGAGAGCGAGAGAGCAGTTAGACGTGTGGATAACATATTCTGGTAAACGAAGTGAAAGAATAGGCGAATAAATGCTTATATAACTAATGTTTATTTGTTTGGAAGCACTGGTAGTAGTAGTGGTTTGGGAACAGTTAGACAATTGTCTTGTATTTTCACTCACACTCTTGTAATGGAATTTAATTTTCTTTTTCTCTCTTTTCTCGCTTTCCATTTTGTTTGTGGTTTTTTGAACTCAAATTGTATTGTGTTTTGTATTTAAATTATTAATCGATATATAAATTCGTAATACAATTACTAGATTTTTATATGCTTTCAATGCAATATTCAAACTACTGTATGTTAATTTTAAATGTAAAAACTGCCTAGTTCAATATGAACAAAACCTTGTTCTACTATCTTGTACTTAAAATATTTATGCAAAACCTTATCTTTTGACACAAATATCTAAAGTATGCCTAAAAACACAAACGATGAGCACATTTAGCATTACAACGGTTAGCCTGTGTTTTGGGCACAAATTTGCATTCATTGCGCGAAATAATTGCTAAATCTATGCCTAAAGTTTTCTAATCCTATCATAAATATAAATAAGGCTTTAAATGGGGTTTTTGTTATTATAATTACGTTAAATATTATGACAGATATATCGGTATAATTATATTCGTATAATTCAACACAAAAACAGTCCATTTCTGTCACAACTAACGCATTCAGGAGTCCATCAGATAATAACTTTTGAGCCCAACTATTATATAATATGCACTTGACTTTTGTATACAGTGTGTACACCAAACCCTACCTGTGCTACCGCTTTAACAGCCCCTTATTATACATTATATATACTGTTTATTATGTATAATACAGTACATAGTAGTGAAAAGCCGTCCATCCAGTTATCATGAAAGGTATCAACATTTTTAATGACTTTTTACCACTATTTGTCTTTTATTCACTGTATTTCTTGTAAAACATATATTCAGACAAATATTTCTCTATTTGAAAACTTCTACAAAGTTTTGCATTTTTATTATATTTATAACTTATATGCAGTCTATTAGATATAAATGCAATGAAGTTTCATATCATCATATGATTGGTCACAGTTTTCATAAATGTCTATAATTTATATGAAATTTACAAATAAATGTATTAAATATTAGCTTTTCTATCAAATATAGTGTACTTTATATACTGTACTATTCCTGTATGTAATTTAGAGTTTATAAATCAAATACTAATACATTTTAAGCATTAATTAAATACGATTATAATCTCATATGAATTGACATCAAAATAAGAGTAATGAATATAAATATCTGTCAGGAATTGACAAAAAATTCAGATCATTAAAAGTGCTCTCAGAATATATTTCAGATATATTTGACGATTAGTTATAATTTGGCTTTAATTTTATATTTAATACCGTTTTTATAATAGTTATTGTATTTATTGAATATTACAGATATAGTGTAATGTAAAACAATCAAAGACAAGTTGGTTGTCAACTAAATAACATTGACATTTCTGTACATTTTAAAGGATATTAGACTGTAAGTCATACTTTATGTGTCGATGTTATAGCAATCATTAGTTGCAATAAGTTTTTTAATTCTCGCTTTTTATCTCTATTAATAATTTTGGCTCTCATTTCCAGAGATAATCGTTTTTCAACTTTATTTCTCTTCATTCACTTCCCATTCCTCTCAATAGCTGTTTTTCTTCTCTCTTCTTCACAGATCTTTCTTCCGATTCTCTCTCTGGAAATGAGAGCCAAAATTATTAATAGAGATAAAAAGCAGCATAAAAATAAAATAACCCCGAAATAAAAAGCAACGGACACTAAAGTTATACACTTTTATAAATTTTCTTGTATTCAAGAATATATTACCCACGAGTCTCTCTCTCTCTCTCTCTCTCTCTCTCTCATAACTTGTTGTCCTCTCTATTAGTACTCAATTAATAAACGCCACGGAATTTAAACAACAAATTTATTGTTGGCATTCAAGAGGTAAAAAGTAAACATTTTTATGTTGTATACAAAAAACTTAATGTGTTTTATACAGTATACAAAAAATAAGTTTTCAAAAATCTTATAATTGAAATTATAAAAAGAGATAATAAAACTACTATTCATTTAGATTACAACAACAACTCATAGAGAAGTTAAGTGTTTGTTTGAAAAAACCGTTTTCGTATACAAAATATAGTTTTTGTTATTTTCATATTTTTTCCTAATAATAATAAATTTTTGCACTTAAATCTATCCTGTCTATTTTTTCTATACATTAATTATGTTTATATACAATGTTTATATATAAATATTTATTTATTTTTGATTTATTTTGTGAATAAATAATAATAAAACTTCTTTTTCTATTATATAATGAAAACGGATTTGAAGTTTAAATGTTATTATATATTGAATTTAATGACGAAAAAATCAAATTTATATTTTCTTTTCTCTAATGAATAGTGAAGTGAAGTCATGAGCAGTGAATTAAAAATCCCTTTTTGTATCAAAAATATTATTAATCTTTCTTTCATTCATTCATATCATTGAAGAAAGGCTTCACATAAAAGATTGAGATTTCATACAAAATAATAATATTATGGAAAATGTAATTAATTTATTAAAAAACAGTTATTGTCTGTGAATCTTATAACACGATTAAACACTTAAATGCATCATAAAAAGCAAATTCTCTGTTAATTACATCTAGAAATCAAATCAACACAATATTATTATATCAAAAAACTTTTATTATTAAATTTAATAAAAACAACGATTTAATAGTCTATTTACACTTTAAAATTATATCTTCATAACCATTGAAGCAATTATTAAATCTGTTATTATTTTTTCCATTCACTCAAACTTATAGTTAAATCAATGATATTTGCGATCAAAAGAAATTAATTATAAAATAACAAATATTTTTATGATATTATTTAATAATTTTCATGATTTTTATGATCATTAGTGCGAGTCGTGTGTAAAGACAATGACAGCCAAAGGGACCAAACAATAGGATTAGCCTTTATTTTAAGGTAGCATTGAATGGGAAGCAAAATATTTTATTATTATTAAAAATGCCGTTATTTTTAGCTGAACTATATTTGAAGACAAATAAAACAATAATAATTTTTAATTAAATTAGTTTAACAAAACAAAAAGTAATATTTGTGGTGTTTGGTGCCAATGTCCTTGCTCAATCGAGCTACACAATCGCCTTACATAAATACGCTCTAAATAAACAATTAACATGCTTTTTGAATCGACATTTATCAAGATTAAAAAGGCACAGGTATTAATGAAAATGAATGTCTGGTTTAGTTATTTTGAAAAGTTAAAATATTTGTTGGTTGCAAAACCATTTGTGGGGTATTTTAAGAATTTCGCTCAACAAATAGCAAACATAATGTTTTTTAATTAACCATTTATTCAAACATAAAACTTATTATGTTTAAAGTGTTTTTTCTTAATTACTATTATTTACAAAAACACATTTACTTTAATTGTTTCGCTCAATGAAAACATAATGGCATGAAATTTAAATGTAATTATCGTTTTTGTTGTTATTCTGGACATACATTTAGGTATGAATTTTATGCATAAATCTCTTCATTGATAAGAAATTTGTGTCTTTATTTTTGAGGTCAAGTTTGCAGTTATTGTTTCACTTTAAAAAATGTTTCCCATTTCTTTATGCATAGCGTTTAACACAATATAAAAATAATAAATACTAAACAATAATGTGAGAGATTATAACAATAAAACTATATTTTCCTTTTCTGTTATGATTTGATTATTATTTATATATTTATATCCATTTGAATAATAATAATAGAGAAGTGTTTAGCAAATCATTAGATATGATAAACGGTTTATATATTTATCAAGATTAAAAAGGCACAGGTATTAATGAAAATGAATGTCTGGTTTAGTTATTTTGAAAAGTTAAAATATTTGTTGGTTGCAAAACCATTTGTGGGGTATTTTAAGAATTTCGCTCAACAAAAAGCAAACTTAATGTTTTTTAATTAACCATTTATTCAAACATAAAAATTATTATGTTTAAAGTGTTTTTTCTTAATTACTATTATTTATAAAACACATTTACTTTAATTGTTTCGCTCAATGAAAACATAATGGCATGAAATTTAAATGTAATTATCGTTTTTGTTGTTATTCTGGACATACATTTAGGTATGAATTTTATGTATAAATCTCTTCATTGAAAAAATATTGTGTCTTTATTTTTGAGGTCAAGTTTGCAGTTATTGTTTCACTTTAAAAAAAGTTTCCCATTTCTTTATGCATAGCGTTTAACACAATATAAAAATAATAAATACTAAACAATAATGTGAGAGAAATATTGTTATTTTGATATAAAAGGAAAAGACAATACTAAACTAATAATAAATATATAAATATAGGTAAACTTATTATTATTATCTCTTCACAAATCGTTTAGTAATCTATACTATTTGCCAAATATAATGTGTTTTGAATAAAAGTTGTCGGACTAGTGGTCCCATCACCACAAATATTATGTATCTTTTCGTACGGTATATAAGAAATAAATATAAAATATTTTGGGATACAATAGACTGACAAAGAGATTATTATTTACACAGTTATCCGACTGTTCACTGGACAGAAGGGGAAGGCGTTTGGCACAGGATTTCATAATCTATTATATAATATAAATAATAATTTTAAATACTATTCTTATTATTACTACACACCAGACATGTGTGTGTTCTTACGGTTTGTGTAAACTTTGTGTTTTTTGATCAAAACTTTTTTGTGTTTAAAAATAAATAAAATAAAAGGAGAAAAACCAGGAAAAATACT
>CAJPIZ010000466.1:0-21446 GCA_905368565.1 Medioppia subpectinata
ACATCCCTATCGTTGAGACCAATACTTTTGGGTGCAATCAAACCCGACATCACTTGAAATACACGCAAATCATTGGGTTTTATACCCGACATGTAGTTATAAAACTGTATTAATTGTGAACACAAACATTGCAATACTAGCAATAATATGTTTAAATTTGTTTGTTTGCGTACACCTATTAAGTAACCAAAATCACCCCAAACCACATAAAACCTGTCATTTTGTTCAGTCATTATTATCATACAAAGGGAACGAATCATTTGTAGTAATAATAAAATGAATCCAATAATTGGTTTTTTATATTTACTTCTATTAACCGATTGAGGAATATATGGCGATAAACCAATTCGGTAGAGAAGGCCGTCCGCCCCATCAATGAGCAGGTTTGCCGGCAACGTATCACGTGTTTTATAAACAGTGTCATCATGTTCAAATTCCATTGGTACAGTTTACTTTTATAGTTATTAATATTAACTTGTTATGAGGGTCAGTTTTATAATATGATATTTTATTTTTGTTATTTAATAAGGTAATTTGTAGATTTTAGTAGTGTATCAATATTTAGGTATATTTAATTTACCTAATTGATATTTCTATATTATAATTAAATTACAAGATAATTATTATATGTCACTTAATATCCAATAATTATCATTTTAATTAAAGTATTTTTATAAATGCTCTAATATTCCAAACTAGATAAACAACATCATTAAATACTATGTTGCAATAAATAATTATAATCTTATAAATATTAATTTATTTTTATTAATGTTTTTGTAAATATAATGTGGTCATAATAATCAATAAATCATAATCAATACTTTTATCATATATTTTAATGAAATGTTTAATTAACTGATGATATTTCAATGATATTATTTAAGTTATAAGAACAATGTATAATTATATTTATTTGCTCATTTGCACATATTAGTGCATTTTTGGCTATAATTAAGTCCATTTGTTACTTTTGCCAAATATTAATTACTATTATATAAATTGGTGTTTCTAAACATTTTGTTTCTAATTATAATAAATTATTTACTAATATAATGTTAACTTAGTTTATAATGTGGAGAGATATTTGTCATTATTTTTACAATAAACTAGATTGATGTAATAAGTTTAGTCTTATGATTAAACTTCCCTTAACTTCAACACCACATCCCAATCGTTGAGACCAGGGATTCAGCAGCTCTTATAATTCACACAAATTTTGTATATATAAACTTATAAATTAATGCTAAAAGGTTGTAAAACAAGCTATCTACTGTAGATAGCTTGTTTTAGCATTAATTTATAAGTTTATATATACAAAATTTGTGTGAATTATAAGAGCTGCTGAATCCCTGGTTGAGACCAATACTTTTGAGTGCAATCAAACCCGACATCACTTAAAATACACGCAAATCATGTTTAATTAAGCAGTTTTAAATACAACATCACAATCATCGAGATTATCTGATTAATAGAATAATTATAAATTTATTTATTAATATTCATTTCCTCAAACCTCATATCCTCTGAAAGTGTTTATAATAAATAATTTCCAACAATAAAAACCCACTCTTTTTGTACCAATTCTTTCAATTAGTGTTAATAACTATAAAATAATAAAATTCTTATTAAATTAAGAGTAAGAATAATATAATATTATTATTGAAACTAACCTTTATTTTGAAAAAAATATTAATTACGGAATTATTTTTACAAAATATTGAATTCAATAATTTGTATGAATTATTCGCTTCAATATAAATGAGTGAAGAAATACGGATTATAAACATCAGGATTGATAAAAATACAATTAACAACATTAAAAATGCAGTTTTAGTAAATATATTAGTGTCACTAAAAAACATGAGATAAGTCATTGTCGATATGACACAACTAAATGTAGACCAAATAATTAATAAATATTTAGACCAATAAATATCATTGTATTCTTTGATTTCATCGTAGATTTTAATCAATTCTCTCATTGAATGTATATTTAATTTAAATAATGTTATATTTGTTGTCTTTTTGTTTTGAACTAATAGAGTTTTAAAGTTTGAATTGAATATTTTTAATTTAATATTTAAATAATATGTAATTAAATAGTAATAAATAAATTGCCAAATTATTATTGCATAAAGAAAATCTGAAACACACAACCAAAATATATAGTGAGGTATACCATAAACAAAAAAATCTATGGTAGAAAAGTTAGTATAATATATCAAAACTATAATTATAAATGTTTGTAATCGACAACAGATTATGGTGTATTTAGAATAAAATAAGGTTTTGTTGAAAACTTCCCTTAACTTCAACACCACATCCCTATCGTTGAGACCAATACTTTTGGGTGCAATCAAACCCGACATCACTTGAAATACACGCAAATCATCGGGTTTTATATGAAACATGTAGTTATAAAATTGCAATAATTGTGAACACAAACATTGTGTTATACCCAATAAGATTGTTATGTTAGTTTGTATGCGGACACCCATGAAATGCCCCACATCACCCCAAACCACATAAAACCTGTCATTTTGTTCACCCATTGTTATCATACATACGGAACGAATCGCTAATATTATTAATCCAATCAATACAACTATGGGTTTCCGAAATGTGTTTCTATGGCTATTATGTGTATTATATTGTGATAAACCAATTCTGTAGAGATCACTGCCGGCGCTAGAGATGACCAGTTCTGGTGGTAGAATGTGTTCGGTATTGATCTGAACTCTCGTCTGTTTGTCACCCATCATAGAATATTAACTATTGCTGTTTTTACACAATAAGAACGATATTGTTATACATAATACAAAATATAGTATTAATATCAAAATAAATTTTTGTATTTGAAATTTCAGATCATAATACAAATTAAATTATTTTACTTTTACTTATACCAGGGACTAAAAATTACTTTCATTTCATGTTCACTTTAACAATATTATGATTATCACACTGTTAATATTATATAAAATTGATCATAATGTTAGCATAATTAATTTTATGTTTTAAATAAATTTAGTATTTATAATTCAATTTATATTAATTACTCAAAGCACTTACATTAAAATACAATAATATCATTTATTGTTATTTAAGTTATAAGACCAAAGTATAATTATTGATATATTTAAATGCTAGAACATATTAGTGCATTTTGGCTATAATTAGGTCCATTTTTTACTTTTACCAAAGATTAATTACTATTATATAAATTGGTGTTTTTAAACATTTTTTTCTAATTATAGTGAATTATTTACTTATTTAATGTTAACATTAATTTATAATGTGGAGAATTATTTATCATTATTTTTACAATAAACTAGATAGATATAATAAATATATTCTTATAATTAAGATTGTCACAAGTTTTATTTATAAACTTTTATTAAATGTATATACTTTTAATTAATGTTCACATTTAATTAAAATAATAATTTTTAAAAGTAAGATTAAATAATGATATATAAATATATTATGAACTTATAATCTTTGCACAATTTGTTACTTATATTTATAATAACATACTAGTAGTAAACAACTTCCATATTATAATTCCAAGAGTTTTAGAAAAATGACCACGGTGAACGCAATAATCTTATGAGAAAATTATTAGGTTATAATTATAATGTAATTTAAAGTAGAATTAATCTATTTAAAAACAATTCATACCTCAGTCCCTCTAATCGAGTTAATAATAAATAATTTCCAACAATAAAAGCCCACATCCTTTTTGGCAATCCTTTCAATTAGATTTAATAACTAAAATAAATAATAAAATTAAGATACAATTAAATTAGTCTTCCAAGATTAATATTAATCATTATGAAAGTTACCTTCATTTTAAATCTAACAATATTTACGGTATGTTTTGCGCAAAATATTGAATTTAATAAATTGTATGAATTATTCGCTTCGATATAAATGAGTGAAGAAATACGGATTATAAACATCAGGATTGATAGAAAACACACCAAAAACATAAAATATCCAAATTTACTGAAAATATTACTCTTGCTAAATAATAGCATATACAAAGCCGTGGCGGTCATTGTGCTCAGGGTAAACCAAATCACCAGCAAATACGCCGACAAATACTTATCATTACATTCACGTATTTCGCCGTAAATAGCGTTCAAATCGCTGATAAATCTAACGTTTTTATCATTCAAACGGTTCACAAATTTAACGTTTATTTTGCCGATTGTCTCACAAATTACCGTCAATTCCCGGTTAATAGCCTTAAGCTTCAAACTCAAGTAATAACAAATTAAATAGTAGTACACAAATTGATAGGTAATACTCTGGTTTGAAATCACCGCTATGTAAATCCAGATGATTATGTGGGGCACAATATAAACGCAAAATTCCCACCCTGACACATTTCGGTAAAAACTGAATACCATGATTAAAAACGTTTGTATTGGCAGTACTTTCATATAAATCGATGCCAAACGGAAATACAGTCGAACCTCTTTACACAACTGATTAACCATTTGCTTGTCGTACAAACCAATGCTATCGGGCGGGGAATTGCCAGCCATCACTTGAAACACCATCATATCAGTGGGTATTACACCTCGTTTATAATTACCATAGTGTAATAGTTGCGAGCAAATCACCTGGCACATAATTAGCGTCATGGTAATATTGCTCTGCACTCTAACCCCCATAAAATACCCGAAATCTCCCATAACTATGTAAAACCATTTACTCTGATCGCCGCCCATTACAATCATAGTCACTGATCTGAGCACTTGTAGTACCGATACTGTAAAAACTAACCATGGATTAAAATATAAGGGCCGTTTTACTTTGGTCGAGGTTTTAGTATGTGTTAAACCAATACGATATAGGTGACAATCGACCCCGGTAATTGTATACTCGTTTGGCAATATTTTGTTTGTGATAAACATTTTATACCAAGTAGAATTTTGTCTGTAATGCTGTATTTAAATGTATTTTATTGAATAACAAAGTTGTTTTTGCACAACAAGTGCATTATTATGCAAACAGTAGATAATTAAATACACATTTTAAATTAAAAACATATTTAATTGTAATAATTTAATTACTTGTTTAAGTAAGCTGTTTTAGCTAATCATTATACACATTAACATATCGTAAGTGTACTCATTGTTTAATTAAAAGTACATTATGTGCCAAAGTAATTGTTTGATCATAATAAAATGTTTAAAGTAATTAAATTTAATATAAATATTAGTGCACATTATTAGTTCAATAATGATTTAAGAGTACAATAAATAAGTATCAGTTAATTCTTAAATAAGTGACTTAGAACTATCATTCCCATTAATGTAAATTTAATAATAGTACAGTACTTTAGTGTTAAAAATACATTTATACATTTCAATTAAAAAATAAACTCGACGATATTTAATTAGTTCACTATGTAAATGTAACTTCGATATAGTTTAAGTAATAATTCATAATATTAATTTATAAATTAAAATATTCTTTTATTAATTGTTAGTGTCTTAAAGTCAGGACTTCCCAAAAGGTAGGCTTTGCCCTCATTTACCCGCACTGGGAAGCGGTGGTTAAAGTAGATTATAATTGCATTAATATTGGGTTAATAATATTAATCAATACATTTCAAGAAGTTTTAAATAAAGTATTATAATCATGATAATTATCTGGAAATGTAATATATAAAAGTTAAATTAACATTGTAAATTACACAGTTTTTAAGTCTGGAGTATAGGGGACTTTCACAAATATTATTTATTAAAGGTTGTTATTTTTGGGTGAGAAAAACATGGTTAAGAAAGTTAATATAAGTTATTGATTTAATTAATTATTAATTTAGAATAATGTTAGAATCAACAATGAAATTGTTAAGTATAACTTACTTTGAGTTTAATTATAATCATGTAATTACAATAACAGTAATTGAGTAAATGACCATAAAATAAATACAACAAATAATACGCTCTATTCGCCTCGTTATACAATTGCGACGATATTTGTATTATAATCAATAAAATGAGTGAAAAACAGACAAAAAACATGAAATATCCGATTCTGAAAATTATTATATTTTGACTAAAAAATACTAAATAAGTTGTCGTCGATATCATTGCCGATAATGTAAACCATATTAAACACAAATACTTTGACCAATAAATATCATTGTATTGTTTTATCTCAATATATATTTTATTTAAATTTTTTAATATTCGTGTAGTTTTATTATAAATTAAATGTTTATGACGGTTAATTGATCGAGACTCGAGTTTTGCTAGCTCATTTATTTCTGTATTACTCACTTTTAATTTAAGTCTCAGGTAATATACAATTAGGCAGTAATAAACAAATTGCCAGAACATTATGGTATAGCTATAGGTGCCCACAAACATCCAAATGATAGTATGGGGTATACCGTAGACAATAAGGTCATGTGTCGATAACTTTGCGTAAAAGCTTAAAAATACAGCGCAAAATGTTTGAAAGGGTATGAATTTTGAGTATATTTCTGCATAATATAATGTTTTCCGGAAAGTTTCCAGTAATTTCTCAATCATTTTCTTATCCTCCAAACCTATACTTTTCGGACTAATCAACCCTGATAACATTTGAAACACACGCAGATCGATTGGTGTTACGTTATTATAATAGTTATACAATAATAGTGTATACGAGCAAATGGCCTGGTTGATAATAAAGGCCACAACTATATTACATTGTACCCTAATTCCCATCCAGTGTGAAAAATCACCCACGTATAAATAAAACTTATCATTATGCTCGGTTAGAAATATCATGGCCAATGAGCGTATTAATTGTAATACCATTACAATAAACACTAGGGTTGGATGAAAAAGTATCGGTCTCCTAGTGTTACCGATATTATAGGGGGACAAACCTATAGCATAGAGATGAGTACCGGCGCCCCCGATAGTTAACTCGATGGACAACACTTGGGACGGGTCTATATTTTTAATCATATTTAAAATGTGATGTTTGATAGTGAAGTGAAGTTCATATATAATTAATTGAATATTTCAATAATAACAATTACAAGTATTATGGTATTATATATTTTTTATCATTTTATACTAAACTTACAATGTTAATTATCGTTACATTTAATGTGCAGATATGTAATAAATAAAGTAAAAATAAAATAAAACTACTTGTCATATTTTATTAAATAAAAACACTTAATAATTAATGTAGTAAATTAGTGTTCATTACTATAATATTAGTTCCATTGTGTCTAAATATAATTATTTGTAATTTTAAATAACAATTGTAATATTTATCATAAGTAATGTGTAATCATATTTTTTATCACCATCTTATAATCATGTTATAAAGATCGCATTAATTTTTTTATAACGTTAGCTTTAATGTAGTTGAACAATGTACAAAATTGTACTAAAAGTGACAATTAATGCTAATTAATGTGGCATTTAATGTGCAAATATGTAATAACAAACGTAATAATAGAATAAAATTATTTTATTACATTTCAATAAATAAAAACACTTAATAATGAATGTAGTCAATTAGTGTTCATTGCAATAATATTAGTGCCATTATGTAGGAAATAATGCGGACAAGAATGGCAGTATTTTTAATTTATAAGTTATAGTTAATAAATTATAACTCTATTTTACCTATTAAGTTACACCATTATATTTACACTATTTTTAGTTTTTTAAAAAATATTGCCTCTTAGACATCATGGTTTATATTGACAATTAAATCACAATTTATTTAACCATAAGTTAATAGGATAACCACTCTCAGCTCAATTTGCTTCACTAAGACATCTCAATGTAAACCAAATTATTAGCAAATATTTAGACCAATAAATATAATTGTATTCATTAATGTCATCAATAATTTAGAATTCATAGAATTTATGCATTATATTTTAATTAATACATTATATTCGCTACAAATACTTTAATTACACAATGTATTATATTTAATCTATGAAAATGATATTTATGTTAATGACGGTAAATCATGTAAATTTAATGTTAGCTTGATTTTAAATGTCATTTAGTAAATCGTAATCAGCATAATCATTAAAGTGCCCTGGTAGATGTGATTCACAATTCTAGTAGTTGTTAGTTAATTTATTTTTGTGAAAATATTAAATACATAATTTATTTTTATCACTATGCTTTATTTTTGTGATTTTTGATACCTTAATAACTATTAATTTCTATGTAATTATGCCTATTTCAGCTTAAGTTAAAGCAATAATATATAATCAAATATAATTATGGTAAATGCACGTGAAATAAGCATTTCACCATGGTCAATCACCACAAACCTGATCCACTTGTTATTCACTATATAAACGTTGAACAATAAAATGTAATTTATAATAAAACCATGTGTTTAATACTGTATTTAAATCTACCTATAATTGCAGGGCTCGGCTGTGCTATTGCCGGCCAAACCTGTCGTTAATATTATACAAGTTATGCAATCATTACATAACAAGTCATACAAAATACAAATATAAGTCAAGTTTATATTCGAGACGTAATTCATGTTCACATCAAAAGTGATTGACATTTGATTGAGATTTCAATCAAACGTTTCGTTCAATCATTTGATCCCAAGATATGGCACAACAGTTGACACAAATGATGGCATCACTCGAGACCACAGATGGCTGTGAAGACAGACAACAGGTATTTGACTAACAATTGACTTATTATTGAGTTTTCATTGTTTTTGTTCAACATTTTAGACACAAATTCACGCANTTGACACAAATGATGGCATCACTCGAGACCACAGATGGCTGTGAAGACAGACAACAGGTATTTGACTAACAATTGACTTATTATTGAGTTTTCATTGTTTTTGTTCAACATTTTAGACACAAATTCACGCAAAAGACTCTTTGGATCGATTCGGTGACGACTTGTGGGAAGAATTGTTGTTTTATCTCCCATTTGAAGATCGGTTTCGATGCGAATGTGTGTCCAAACAGTTTCAGAGGACAGTCTTCGTCAGTGTTGTGGAGTTGATAATCAATGACCGACTCATAAAACAAATACAAACCACAGACACAACAATCACTGAAACGATGGAAACAATTGCCATAAAGTGTCCAAACATTGGACGCCTCGACTGTCGAGGAATGTCTTTATGCGAAGAACACATTCCCGAAGTGATCGACGCTTTCGGAGACCAATTGCGTGACATTTACTGTAAAATAAGGCCAACGAGTGATCACTGGTTGTCTACTTATGGATCACTTGTCACGCGAATCACTGAAGGGATTCCACTCGGGATTGAGAGACAATCACTCACTCATTGCCACCGATTGTCTCACTTAAGTGTCTACGAGTTGTCCGATGTCTTCGACACCACTTCCGGACAACTATTGGCGAAGAATTTGCATAAATTTGAGTTGAGATACAATTGCGATGAAAACAATGAACTGTTGTCTGCATTTGTGGCACACAATCAGTGCCTCAAAAGTCTTCGCGTAGGAACCGATGCGTACGATAGTCACGAGACTTTGATCCAAATGTCTGAACAATTGTCTCGTTTAAGACAATTACGGGAATTGAGACTCAATTTAGTGCTAACGAGTGGTCAGAACTCATTGTCTGAGTTTTTGCGTACAATTGGCTTAAACTGCAAACAATTGAAACGATTATCACTTCAATTGTATTCGCGTGACATAAGTGGCCATACATTGGATTCATTGAAAGTTTATTCCCGACTAAAACGCTTGCGTTTAACAATCACTGCGAACATCGGTATAGAAGTGTTGGAACCGTTGAAACTCTGCCACCGATTAACACATTTAACACTTGAATTGAAGCAAATGAATGACAAATTGCTGGAAAATTGTGACAATCATTGGCCGCGTCTTAAATACCTCTCAGTTTGGGACCCGAAGCACACGATAGACATCGAGTGTTTGGATCGGATCTCAAGACTGCCAGCGCTTCATATGCTTGTAATCAATGCTTCGGAAGAATATAATCATCTCTCAGACAATGATTTCAAGGATCTGTTGTCCAAAAGTCCTAAACTAAAGACTATTAAAATTGAAAACAATACGAATCGCAGGACTTTTAGTGTGTAATGAATTTCAATGTTTAAAATTAATATTTAATCCGTTTTTTTAATTGTTTTATGAAAAGTCTTATTAAATATTAAAGTCATTCAATAGTTTTCTTAATTTTGTTTAATAATTGTATTGATATTTAATCATATTTTAGTTCAATTCATTGAATTTTTAAATAAAATGCCGATAATTGAAATGAATGTTACATATAGTGGAAATTTTTTAATTTAAACATTAGATTTAATAATAGATAAATAAAAAAGATAAATAGTTTTAATTGATTTGAATAATCATGTTAAATAGTGATTCGCATAATGACCATGTGTTTAATCCCTAGGTCAATGACACTGGAAATTACTTTTATCTCACATTTCATACATTCAATTAAAACATTAATTAGTGATATTTATTACTCGAGTTGTTTGTATTTTTCATTGGCTATAAAATAGTTGAACAATAAAATTGAATGTTTAGTCTTTAGGACTACAATAATAGTACAGTTTGTATGGAATTATTGTGGAAATGATAAGAATAAACGCTTACATCTCTCTCACAGTACAGACAAACTCGTTATAGTTTTAAAGTTTTATTTTATTTCAAGTCATTTACTGTTTGTCTTTCAAATGATTGCTTTGTTTTTTGATTGAGTTTTAAATTGAAAAGAATTTTTTTATTTAAATATAATTTGAAACAAACTATTTATACAATCGTTTCATTTGACCACAAAATATGTCACAAAACATTAGATCAATGAAGACATCACTCGTCAACAGAGATGACGGCAATGAAGACAACAAACAAAAGGTATTTCACAAACAATTGACTGATTATTGAGTTTTAATTGTTTTTATCTCACATTTCAGCCAAAACTCTATGCGAAGGACTCAATGGATCGATTCGGTGACGACTTATTTGGATTAATATTATCTTATCTCTTACTCGAAGACCGGTTCCGACTGGAATGTGTGTCCAAACAGTTCCAGAGGACAGTCTTCGAGAGTGTTGTCGACATGAAGATTGACGACAGACTTATGTGGCAAAAGTCGACCGGATTTTCATTTAATATTCAAATGTTGACAACAATTGCAGTAAAGTTGGCAAACATTCAGACCATTGACTGCCGAGGAATAAGGAATGACAGACACTTTCACGAAGTGTTGGCCATATTTCGAGACAATTGCCAACATTTGCGGGAAATTTACTGTCAATTGCTATCAAATCCCATGAAATGGATCCAAGAGTTCGGTCCTCTGGTAACGGGAATCAGTGGTTTTGGCTTCAATGCTTCGGACAAACAAACACTCACTCATTGCCACCAATTGTCTCACTTAAGTGTCTACCAGTTGCCCGATGTCTTCGACACCACTTCCGGGCAATTATTAACGAAAAATTTGAAGGCATTTGTTTTGAAACACAATGTCATCGAAAATAGTGTACAATTGGTGTCGTTCTTCGCCGGCAATCAATCTCTCAATACATTTGCATTCAATGGTGTAATTCAAACCGAAGAGTGGTTTCACGAACTGACGGACCAATTGTCACGATTAACACAATTGCGGGAATTGAGACTCAATTTACGTCTACTGAATGGCGAGAACTCATTGTCTGAGTCTTTGCGTACAATTGGCTTAAACTGCAATCAATTGCAACGATTGGCACTTAATTTGCATTTAAACAAAGAATTCAATGGCCAGACATTGGATTCGTTGCGATGTTATCGACAATTAAAACAATTGAATTTAACACTATGTCATACCATCGATGAGGAAGTGGTGGAACCGTTGAAACTCTGTCACCGATTAACGCATTTGACACTAAATTTTTACCCAATTAATGCTAATTTATTTGCTAATTGTGCTGAGCATTGGCCACAACTTCATTACCTATCGATCTCTACAAGTTATATGAGTCGCGAGTGTTTGTCTCACATCTCAAGACTACCAGCGCTCAAAAAACTGGTCCGTCAAAGCCCTCATACCACTCATCTCTCGGACAATGATTTCAATGATCTGTTGTCGAGAAGTCCTAAACTAAAGAGCCTTACAATCAACGGATCCATTAAATGGTTTTCTATGTCTTGAATAGTCTGTCGGATAATGATTTGTGTCATGTGTTGTCCACAAGTTTTCATATAACGTGATTTAAATTGCGTACAAATATTTAATCAATGAATTTCGCGATAAACTAAACATAATTTTAATGTTTTATTATTAATATAAGTATTTTAGATAATTTCTGTTTGTTTATTTAATTGAATTTATAAATACGTTTTTATTTAACACTATTATTGAAAATGATTTAAATGTTTGTATTAATTATGAATAATAAAATGTTTTATGTGAACTGAGAGTTTTTTTAGTTTATCAATTTTAATCATGGTTTGATTAGCCCCAATAGATTGCATTAAAATCAATTATGATCTGTTTTACATTTCCAGTAACTTAAGGTATAGTAGAATGATCATGGTGATGATCGGTAAATCGTAACAATTACTTAACATTTCATACATTCAGAAATTAAAACAATTAATTTGTGATATTTATTAAACTTTTTTTTACTCGAGTTGTCTGTATTTTTCATTGGCTATAAAATAGTTGAACAATAAAATTGAATGTTTAGTCTTTAGGACTACAATAATAGTACAGTTTGTATGGAATTATTGTGGAAATGACTGAATAAACGCATACTTTTGTCTCACAGTACAGACAAAACTCGTTATATTTTAAAAAAGTTGTTTATATTCAATAAACCATTAAAATAACAGAAAATTACGACAATTTCTCTTAAAGCACTTAAAATTAGTAAATTAAACCAACATTTATGTATTAACCATACTTTTAGTTCATAATGATTTGTGTGAACTAATGATTTGTGTGAACTAAATGGCCAAATTTACCAAGTTCACCCAGTTCATGAAATACTGTATTTATTACTCGAGTTGTCTGTATTTTTTATTGGCTATAAAATAGTTGAACAATAAAATTGAATGTTTAGTCTTTAGGACTACAATAATAGTACAGTTTGTATGGAATTATTGTGGAAATGACTGAATAAACGCATACTTTTGTCTCACAGTACAGACAAAACTCGTTATATTTTAAAGTTTTATTTTATTTCAAGTCATTTACTGTTTGTTATTCAAAACGATTGCTTTGTTTTTTGATTGAGTTTTAATTTGAATATAATTTGAAACAAACTGTTCATACAATCGCTTCATTTGATCACAAAATATGTCACAAAACATGATATCAATGAAGACATCCCTCGAGGCCACGGATGACACCAATGAAGACAACAAACAACAGGTATTTTACAAACAATTCACTGTTTATTAAGTTTTATTTGTTTTTATCTCAAATTTCAGCCAAAACTATACACGAAGGACTCAATGGACAGATACGGCGATGATTTATGTGGTCTTCTGTTGTCTTATCTCACACTCGAAGATCGATTTCGTTTGGAATGTGTGTCCCAACAGTTCCGGAGGAAAATCTTCGACAGTGTGGTCGACATTAGTATTGACGACAATTTTTTGCTTCAATACAATTTGGATTCACAGAAATCGGTGACTAAAATGATGTCCAGAATTGCCATTAAGTGTCTAAACATTTCAAGTCTTGACTGTCGAGGAATGAAATATTTATGCGACTCAATGATACCCATTGTATTGAAAGCATTTCGAGACAATTGCCGGCATTTGTCTCGAATTTACTGTCATTTGCGATCAAATCCCATGAAATGGATCCAAGAGTTCGGTCCTCTCGTAACCGGAATCAGTAGTTTTAACGCTTTGGACAAACAATCACTCACTTATTGCCACCGATTGTCTCACTTAAGTGTCTACGAGTCTTCGACACCACTTCTGGGAATCTATTGGCGAAGAATTTGCAGAAATTTGAGTTGAAATGCAATTGCGATGAAAACAATGAAATGTTGTCTCAGTTTGTGGCACAGAATCAGTCCCTCAAATGTCTTCGCGTAGGAGCTCATGGAAGCGATAGTCACCATACTTTGATCCAAATGTCTGAACAATTGTCACGATTACCACAATTACGAGAATTGAGACTCAATTTAGCGCTAAGAAGTGGTCAGAACTCATTGTCTGAGTTTTTACGTATAATTGGCTTAAACTGCAAACAATTGAAACGATTATCACTTCAATTGTCTTCTCGTGACATAACTGGCCATACATTGGATTCATTGAAAGTTTATTCCCGATTAAAACGCTTGCGTTTAACAATCGCTGCGAACATCGATATAGAAGTGTTGGAACCGTTGAAACTCTGCCACCGATTAACACATTTGAGACTAAATT
The DNA here is from genome assembly GCA_905368565.1 of Medioppia subpectinata. Classification (NCBI taxonomy): domain Eukaryota; kingdom Metazoa; phylum Arthropoda; class Arachnida; order Sarcoptiformes; family Oppiidae; genus Medioppia; species Medioppia subpectinata. Next base: position 14,403 of record CAJPIZ010000466.1, read on the forward strand.
TACTCCCAATTAATGCTAATTTTTTTGCTAATTGTGCGGACCATTGGCCACGACTTCATTCTCTATCGATCTTCACATGTGATACCAGTGTTTATGGCGAGTGTTTGGATCACATCTCAAGACTACAGGCACTCAAAAAACTAGTCCTTCATCTCTCGGACAATGAGTTGTCGGATCTGTTGTCCAGAAGTCCTACACTAAAGAGCCTTACAATTAACCAATCGATTGAATGGTTTTTATGTGATTAAATGTCTTTAAATTGTAATTTAATTATATTTAATGTTTAATTGAATTGTCGTTTAATTTGAATTATAATTGTTTTTAATGTTTTATTATTAATATAAGTATTTTAGAGAATTTTTGGTTTATTTAATTGAATTTATAAATATTTTTTAGTTAACACTCGATTAACACTATTATTGAAAATGATTTAAATGTTTGTTTTAATTATGAATAATAAAATGTTTTATAAGAACTGATAGTTTTTTAGTTTATCAATTTTAATCATGGTTTGATTAGCCCCAATAAACTGCATTAAAATCAATTATCAGCTGTTTTACATTTCCAGTAATTTAAGGTATAGTAGAATGATCATGGTGATTATCTGTAAATTGTAACAATTACTTGACATTTAATACAATGAAAGTTAAATACAAATATTAATACTCAAACCTCATATCCTCTGAAAGTGTTTATAATAAATAATTTCCAACAATAAAATCCCACTCTTTTTGTACTAATCCTTTCCATTATATTCATTATCTAATTGAGAAAAATATATTAATATTTTATTTATAATAATAATAAATAATTAATTAACAATTAAGATGGTCAAAAAAATTATTTAAATATTTAGCTAAAATCATCACAATTCGTAAATACAGTGAAACTTCTCTGTTATCAAATGCTATCAACAAAACAACTTAAGACCATTTGGTTGATAACATAATAAAGTTGACATCAGAGATGTTATACAACATAAAAGTTTCACTATTAATTAAATTATCTTCTAGGTTAACTTACTTTTAGCTTGATTAAAATCCCTTTAGCATTTGGGAATTGAGTATAAAATGAATGCAATAAATAATACGCTTTATTCGCCTCGTTATACAATTGTGACGATATTTGTATTATAATCAATAAAATGAGTGAAAAACAAACAAAAAACATAAAATATCCGATTCTGAAGATCAGTATATTTTGACTGAAAAATACTAAATAAGTTGTCGTCGATATCATTGCCGATAATGTAAACCATATTAAACACAAATATTTTGACCAATAAATATCATTGTATTGTTTTATCTCAATGTAAGTATTGTTTAATTTAGTTAATATACTGATAAATTTATTGCGGGTAGTGCAACTTGACTCGACATGTGCTAGATCTATTATCTCTGTGTTATTTGATTTTAATTTTAGCCGCAAATAATATACAGTAAGCGAGTAATAGACAAATTGCCAAACCATGATCGTATAGCTATAGATGGTCAAAATAACCCAGATGATCGTATGGGGTATACCGTAAATTATTAGATCACGTGTCGATAACTTTGCAAAAAAGCTTAAGAATATTACGCAAAATCCCTGCAATGGTATGAATTTTGAGTAAATTTCAGCATAATATAAGACTTTTCGGAAGGTTACCAATAATTTCCCAATTAGTTCCCTATTCTCTAACCCTATACTTTTCGGACTAATCGACCCTGATAATATTTGAAACACACGCAGATCGACTGGTGTTACTTTGTTGATATAATTATGCATTAATATGGCATACGAGCAAATGGCCTGGTTAACAATACATGCCATAGAAATATTGCATTGTACCCTAATGCCCATGTAATGTGAAAAATCACCCACGTATAGATAGAAAGTATCATCTTGCTCAGGTAGAAATATCATGGCCAATGAACGTATTAGTTGCAATACCATCGAGATAAATATGATGGTTGAATTAAAAAATGGGGATCTCTTATAATTGCCGACATTATAAGGAGACAAACCGATAGCATAGAGATGACTGTCGGCTCTACCGATAGTGAACTCTTTGGGCAACACTTTTGATGGAATTATATTTTTGTACATTATTTGTTAAATTGGTATAAATTTTCAAACAATTTGTTTAATATTGTCACTTTGTTTTATACAATATCTGGTGTTTTTACTTATGATTTTATGTTATATACGGTTAATGAATATAACTTTGACGTGATCATGATTTTTAATAATTAATTGTTTATTTATCTAATGTAATAAATGTAATAATTATCTACAAATATATGAAATAGTTTAGCAAACAATTCAATGGTTTGTGCCATTAAATTAAATGAATAATAATGTGTTTGTACCGTAACTACAACTATATGTAGATAAATATACTGTATATCAATTGTTAATGTATTAATGAAGCATAAGAATAATGATCAAAATTAATTTGTTCAAATAAAACAAAATATTCATAAGATAGTAATATAAATGTTAGAAGTTAAATTTTTTATAAATACTTTATTATAAAAAACTATATAAAGCTTTGTGGACTCATATTCTCTTATTATCACATTAATTTATTTATAAGTTTTATATCTATATATTAAAATAATGCATATTTATTTAAATAAAATTTATAACATAATAAATAAAAAAAACATTATAGAAAATTGATACATAAATATTAAAATAATGCATATTTGTTTAAATAAATTTATTTATAACAATACATAAAAAAACATGATAGAAATCGTATAATTGCGATACCTATTGGTTGTTATAAATACCGGTATATACAAATAACTTATGCTAAAAAAATGGATTAGATAAATTTTAAATAAAAATTACACGAATTAATTAGAAATATGTAAATTGGGGCTCAATTTTATTAATAATAAATAGAATTACTTTGTTGTTATAATGTTAATTATAATTTATAATTTTGTTAATTATTAATTTGTTAATAATGTTAATTATAGTTTATAATTTATAAACTATATTATTAAATTTGAAAATCAAAAATAGTAAAACAATTAGTCAATATAAAATTAAAATTTCAATTATGACGATATTTTATGACAATATATTTCCAATAACTTTAGGTATAAAATGCTTACAAATGAAATAATCTGTCAATAAAAATAAAACAATATATTAGATAATATATATTTATTATATGAAAATTATGTATAAATTTTAATATTTAATGATTATATAATACTTCAAATCCTCTAAAAGTGTTTATAATAAATAATTTCCAACAATAAAAACCAATTTGTTTTTTGGCTAAGCGCTCGATGAAACCCAATAACTTAAAAATTATATAACCAATAAATAACTTAGAAGTTATAGTAAATTAATATTTATACCTTTAGCTTAAACATTGTTAAGTGAACACTGGATTTCAAGAATATTATTAAATTCAACAAATGGTATGAATTGTTTGTCTCGATATAAATCAATGAAGAAATACGTACAATAAGTATCAATAAAAGAGAAAATCCGATGAAATAAATGAAAAATCCTATCCTAAAGATTGGCTCACTTTTGCCCAAAAATGCCAAATAAGTTGTCGTCGATATTATGGCACTCAATGTAAATCATATGTTAAGTAAATATAACGACCAATAATTGTCATTATATTCACTAATCTCCGCGTAAATAGCGTTTAGTTTATACAATATATATGATTTCGCAAACATAGCTCTCATATCAATTGTAAAATTATTTTCAATTTGTTTGAGTATAATGTGTTTAATAGTGGTGTTAATTGACACCAATTTTACCGTCAGATAATTGGTCAGTAAATAAAAGTAAACAACTTGCCAAATCATAATCTCACACAATTTACTACCAATTATTGCCCATACTATAGAGTGTAACACACCGTATATAAGTAGATCAATGATGGACAATTTGGTTGCAAAACATAGCAGGGTAGTTATAAATGATTGGACAGGTATGCATTTGGTATACAACAATGTAATTGATAAATATTTCCCAAATTTTTGATGTAATTTCCTAACAATTTCCTTATCATACAAACCTATACTAATGGGTGTAATATTGCCGGACATCATACAAAACACACGTAAATCAATGGGTTTTACACCACTTTTATATTTATAATAAAAACATATTTGCGATATGAGTGCCTGGATTAATATGAGTCCAATGACCATGTTAGTTTGTGTACGAATACCCATAAAATGACCAAAATCTTCACATAATGTATAAAACCGGTCATTTTGTTCGGGTATTACAATTATTACTAAACATCGAAATAATTGTAATATCGATATAATAAACACAATAATGGGTTTAAAAACAACATTTCTCTGAATGTTTGCTGTATTATGTAATGCAAGACCAATGCGATAGAGATGACAGTCGGCTCCCTTGATAATCAACTCCGGGGGCAATATTTTGTTTAGAGAAATGTTTTTATTCATGACTTATAATAAGTTTGATTAAAAAGATAAATATTAGGCACTATTCCTTATATAATAGATATTAAGGCTAATGTTTTAAATAATTTTAAAGACATTGTGTAAAAACATCAATTTAATCATAATTAATTTATATTATATTATTGAAATTTCTAAACAATAAAATACATTAAGTGCAGGATCATTCTAATTAAAAAGTACAATGCACTAATTGAGTTTAAACTGTAACCATAAACATTAATTAAAATCTTATATGTAAAATATATTATATTATTATTGTTTTTTAATTATTAATTATTGATTTAATTCATTTGAAGGCCATAAAATAACAATAATGATAATTTAATTATTTTGAACAACATGAACATTGCTAATTAAAAAACACAAACTTAATAAGAAATTTATTTCAAAATTTATTTAATACATCAACATTAAAATTACATTAATTTGCCCATCATCACATGTTACAGTTAATGTTCATCTACTTGGTTTCATCCAATATTTTCAAAAACATTGCAGCAATGAACGTAATGATCTAGGTGTTCCAATAGACATAAAATATATAAAATTAATTAATGTAAATGCTTAAATTGCAATCAAACCTCGTAACCTCTAAATGAATTGACAATAAACAATTTCCAACAATAAAAGCCAACCCGTTGTCCGCCCAATCGCTCGCAAAAGTTCAATACCTATACGTCAAGTAATTGTATAAACAATTATTAGATAATATTTTTATTTAGGTAAAGCTAGTCTTTATATAGTTAGGTGATTATAAAATTATTTTTACACTATACATACTTTTAACTTAATGTTGAGTTAACGGTACTATAAATGTGACAATTGAATGAATGTAATAATTTGTACGATTTATTTGCTTCGGTATAGATTTGGGATGAAATACGGATTATAAGCAGTAATAATAGCGAATAAGTGGCAAAAAACACATAATATCCTATTCTATAGATTAGCGTAGATTTGCCCACAAATGCCAAATAACTTGTGGTCAATATAATGCCACTCAATGTAATCCATATAATCAACAAATATTTTGACCAATAATTAACGTTATATTCATTGATTTCTTTATGCAAAGAATTTAACATGTTTAATACTTTATCAATTTTGACGTTAAGTCTTGATCCGGGTAGTTTTGTTGTAGTTATTATGCACTTTATTTGTGCATTAATTAGTTTTAGTTTCTCGTTCAAGTAAAACGTGATCAGATAGTAGTAAACAAACTGCCATATAATGGGCTGAATGCTAAACGTACCGATTATAGCCCATAGGATAGTATGGAGTAAGCCGTAGGTAATAATATTAGTCAGGGATAGTGTAGTTGCATAACATGGAAATATAACAAGGGCAATTAATATCGGTAAACATCTCTCATACAATAGGGCTGTTTGTATTACTCATTTGAATGTTTGTCGTAATTTTGCGACAATTTGTCTGTCATTCAACCCAATACTATAGGGTGTAATCCGACCGGACATCACGCGAAACACATATAAATCAGTGGGGTTTACACCACGTTTATAATTATAAAAGTTACATACCACTGACATAATGTACTGGGCTATTATGAATGATAAAACAATGTTGCATGGTTGCATAACACCCATGAAATGACCAAACTCACCGCTTATCAAATAGAATTGGTCAGTTTGTTTGGGCAAAATAACCATGGTTAACGAGCGAATTAATTGTAAAATGGATAATATAAATAGCAAAATTGGGTTCAAAAACACGTTTCTCTGAATTTCTGCCGTATTATGTAATGCGAGACCAATGCGATAGAGATGACAGTCGGCCCCTTTCATAACCAACTCCCGGGGCAATACTTTTAACAAAATAATATTTATATTCATTTTTTATTTCTAATTTAAAATATTATAATTTAAATATCAAGACAACAGACAAATAATTAATTATAGAATATTTTTAATAACTTAATAATAAACACTTATGCAACAGGCTAATAATTAATAATTGAATCGGACCTATATCTTTTATTCAAATAATTATGTTTACTAATATATTAATACATTTGCTTTATTTTATTACATTAATTTAAACATTTAAGTGCATTGTTTGTTCAATTTAATTAAGGTGTATAAATATGAACGTTTAGGTTTAGCGTATATTTAATTACATTAATTAGATAACATGTTTTGTAATAATATTATTTAACATATTAATTAAAATTTTTAGTTTATGTCAAAATTTATATTTTAATTTAAATAAATAAGATAAAAATAATCTTATAAACCAATATTTAATAATTTAAACAAAACTCATATGGATTTTAAATTGTAAGTTAAAATTATAGATAGAATTTGTATTATTTTCAAATGACATTCATGATATTATTAATAAATTACAAATTATAAATTACATTCATGATATTTATTATGCTAACAATTTTATCACCTTAATAATTCCCAAGTAATCACAAATCTAACTGGGTCTAATTTAACTGAATGATCTGATATTTCTGTGAAATAAATATAATTCATACTATAATGCGTGAGCACACGTTAGGATCCATCGCTTGTTCAGTATTACACCACTGGATGAGCTATAACTGTGTGGAGAGAGAGAG
>CAJPIZ010000467.1:0-24373 GCA_905368565.1 Medioppia subpectinata
AGAGAGAGAGAGAGAGAGATGTTAGTAACAAAAAATATTTTCAATCTACGTTCTTAAATGACATTAATTTTACAATGTAATCACGTTTCATTTAATGAATTTCATAAAAAGCAAAGCAATTAACAGATAAAACATACTTATATATCTAAACTTTAGATTCTAAAGATATAACTAATATCATGGTTAATAAAATGATCACAATTTAATCATCTAAAAATATTTATAGCGACTAAATAAAGTGGGAAAAACTTTCATCATAACAAATTTTAAAAATCATTTTTTAAGATTAGCAAAACACGCTGAAGTAATGTGAAAATTATTGTTTAATGTAATAAATATTGTTTACATTATTTAGTATATTTTATACTAAAAATAAATGCGATAAAATAATTTTATATTATTACATTGAGCAATACTTAATTGCAATTACATATCAATAATAATTAAAATAATCGCGCAATCTTTTAGACATTAAAAGCTAAATAAGTTTTGCAATAGAAGTTCACTAAATATCTTAAAATATATGTAGTATTACTTTATCAGATTGATTACCATAAAGAATATTCTAGTTATTTTCATTCTTTTGTAATCAATGTGATATATAAAGGCCAGTTTATTAACCAGGCAAGCTTAATAACATTTAATACTATACTCTAACAATGTTTGACTTATACGACACAACTATCAATGAACTATGGCAAATATATTACATTGTGTTAATTATCTTAATTAATGCTTTTTATACATTTTGTACAATAAAAAGCATAATTCATGAAATTAAATTCTTTTAAATTCTGCACATGTATATTAATTATATGTATAATATTGTAATTATTATTTAAACTATTATATTAATTTGTAATATGAATTAAATAAATTTGTATTTTAATAACTATTAAATAACATTGCTTATTAATTATTTATTAATTAAATTTTAACAATGTTAGTTTTTTACAATGCGTAATCTCCCCTTGCATTAGTCCAATATAAATATAATTATATTTATTACATAATTAATTTTAGAATTAAATAAATCTATGATGAACATTCTTTGACATCTCAGTGCATCCAGATTAGTTTACATTATAAGTACTATATTATACAATTACAATTTTAGTTAAAATAAATAATTTATTAATTCAGCAAGCATGTTTTTTAAAAACAAATAATCAATTATAATACTGACTATTTTAAAACAGTTTAAAATAAACACAATTTTTGAAATTATAGTAGTTTTTATGGTATAATTCGCATTGAACCAATGCTAATCAATGAGGCAAAGTATCGTATACACTCTTTAGTATATCTAATGACACATACATACTGTATTATTTTATTCATCTTGCCTATTTTAATCCAATTTTTAGCACAACTCAATTTACAAATAAAATGTTAATTATTTCATTGGATTATAATATAAACACATACTGTTAACGATGAAACTAATCTTGATAGATATTAAGACACTATATTAAAATATTAAAACATTATAAATATATTGTATTATATAACAGGAATTATATATTCTGCATAGAAATATTTGCAATATTTTTGCATCATTCATAGGATGTATAAATTATTGTATTAAATAAAGTAAATATATAATCTAGTGTGTTATTATAATTTGTTTAACAGATGTCGGTTTAATTAAATAAAAGGGAAATTTACAAATAATTTAAAGTTTAATATCAAAATATTTTATTTTAATTACTTAAATGTGTTTTAAAAATATTTTTAGAAAAAGAGAGAGTGAGGGTTAGTAACAAAAACATTTTTAATCTATGTCCTCTATAAAGGACATTAACTTTATAATGCAATCATGTTTTATTTATAATTAAAAATGAATTTTATAAAAAGCTATAGCAATTAACAGATAAAACAGACTTATGTAATGTATAACTAATATTATAGTTAATAAAATGATCACGATTTAACCATCAAAATTATTTCTATAGACTAAATAAGGTGGAAAATTTTTTATCATAACAAATTTTAAAAATTGTTTTTATAGATTAGAACAATACGCTAAATGTAATGTGAAAATTATTGTTTAATATAATAAATATTATTTAAATTATTTAGTATATTTTATACTGAAAATAAATGCAATAAAATAATTTTATATTATAAAATTAGCAATACTTAATTGCAATTAAATATCAATAATAATTAAAACAATCTTGCAATTTTTAATACATAAATTATAAACATCCACAAGGTTATTTGCTAATTATTAACAAACCTGATATACTGTATAAGGTGAATAACTCAATAATTATTATATAACTGACCTTCACATTCACTGTTTGGCAAAGACTGAATGTCGAATTGTATCAGACTTTTTATTCCATGGGTTTGTTGCAAAGCACTTATTTTGATTGTATTTTAAATTCATTATAATAACTAAAAAGTTTTAATAAATAGTAATAATTTTATTAAGTTTGCAAAAATTTGTTAATTTATCAAATTGTTACAATAATTTTTGTCATAAAGTTGTTCGCTTGTCTAATTATTATTGATCTGTACAATTCTTATTAGGTGTAAGAATACAGCAATGGATCTTGATGTAAAAATTTATGACGACACAAATAAATTGCAACTAAGAGATGGACTGACACTAATTGATAAAATCAAAGCATCGTCTAATAATAAGTAAAATTTTGTATTTGTTCATATATTTATCTAAATAAATTTTGATTGTTAAAAACATATATTCATATATATATGTAGTAGCATTTTTAATTAATAACATTACGTTATTTTAATTAAAACATCAGATCGTACGACATTGCGCTGGAAATAGGCTCCGGTTCAGGTAACTTGTCCGCAATATTCAAGCGAGAGTTAAATATTAGCACTTATATCGGGTGCGATGTAAACCCGGCTATGGTTGCCTACGCCAAACAAAACAACCAGGGTAATATCAATGATAATGATCCCGGTATTACCTATATCGTCAACGATTTTGGCCAACACTGGGACTCGTTGTGTCCGGATATCAAGCGCCTGGAGGGCCGCGTGAATCTCATTATATCCAACCACGTGTTGCATTGGATTAGCGATCGACGCCCGGCGGTCGCCAATAATATACGCCGTCTATTGGCGCCCGGCGGCCAGAGTCGGGCATATTTACAGTTTGTTGCGATTCCGGTTTATAAAGACGTAAATAAAACCACCACGTTCAAATACCTTAATAGTAAACTGGTTAAAATGGGCTTGCTTAGAGAGCTAGAGCCCGTAGAGACACAACGATCACGGTGGGAAGATGCATTCACGGCACATAATATGACCCCTATTGTGGACACTATTAATACTCTGAACACGACTTACACCAAATCGGAGTACTATTCGCGTACGTGAATAATCATACGTATTATTAGAATTAAGGTACTAATAATAATTCGTAATTCTAATAATACGGAAAATTTATTTTATTAATTAACACGTAATTTTAGTAATTTTAACTATTATCAACATTTTAATATAAGAAAATTTTGTTTAACGTTTTATAAATACCAGTTATTTTATATACTGTATTATGCAGTATGTTAGTTTGTTATAAATTATAATTGACAAATTATAACTTATGATAAAATACTTGTTTAACAACAATTCTATAAATTTGCAATTAAACATAGTTTAAATAATTACAGATGTTATACCACTTGGTATAAGCTACTATCTCAAGAGTGACAGTCGTATACTTAAACACGTGTTGCAAACAAGCGCCAGGTGGATTAAGAGTAAGCGAGTGAACACGCGCGTTGATGCGACCACGGGCGAAAAATTAATTGATTTTACTTACGAAAATTTTCTATTTGTTTTACGCGTTTAATTGTATAATTTATAACTCACGTTTAATGTGTATTGATTAATTATTACATGTTGTAAAATCATGTTAACACAAATATTTTTTATATGTTTTTTAATAAAAATATTGACAATTCTTATTTATATTAAAAATTATATCAATATTAAATACTGGGCCATAAGTGCTATTGTATTTTAACATTCTTTATATTCAATTAATTATTATTAATATGCATTAATATACTGTATCTTGTAACAGTATGTTGTAATATAATTTTTTATTTGTTTTATGCGTTTAATTGTAACTTACTTTTAATGTGTATTATAATTAATACTATCAAATAATTGTTACACCATTTATTCAAAATCATGTTAACACAAATAATTGTTATGTTTTTAAATAAACATTTTTATTTTTATTGCAAATTATATCAATACTAAATACGAAGCGAAGTTTGCTATTGTATTTTAGGGTAACATAATCTGTATTTAATTAATTATTATTTGTATTCATTTATATATGGTGTAACCAAATAATGAGGGAGGTATATTTGTTTTAATTAAGTGTATTAAGTTTGAATAGTTTACGTTAAAAATTTGTGCAAAATCATATGTAACATTTTATTTGTATTCGACACCATTCTCTCAATTACTTTTTTAATTACTCACTCGGTTTCACTCATTTGGTGACAATATTTATTTAACTGCTTAGAAATGTCTTATTTAAATAATTAAGTTACAGTTAAACATCTATGTTATCAACAAAACGGTTCCAGGGCATTTGGTTGACAGCATAGAGATTATTTTAACCTTATGTCTATATGGTGTGTATTTGGGTTTTGAGATTTTGTAGATAAAAAAGAGAAGTTGACAGCATAGAAGGTTGATATTTGATTGTAACATTATATTAAATACACCAAAATTAATGTCCAGATGAAAACTTATTATAGTAATCAATGTTCTTTTATGCATATTTCACAAATTCATTGCACAGAACGCAGTAAAAATAGTAAATCAAAATAATTTATTATACTTTTTAATTATTATTTATTTAATCTCTAATTTTTTTAAACTTACAAATTATTACAATTTTTTAAAATTAATTTCATCATTTTAATAAAAGTGGTGTTCATTTATTTAGTACATATTTTAACATTTTGTTAAAATTATTTTTAAAACTGCAATCCATTTCTTATAATAATCATTTAAATGTTGATTGTGTATAATTTTTAAAAAAAATATCTGCTTTAATTGTAAAACACAGTATAAATTATTATATTAATATTCATATATTAAAGTTGTGTTCTAGATGTAGTGTATGGGCTCAGCTTTTTATAGCATTCATCACCCCTTAAACAGTATCAAAAATAGCCAATAATTTAATAATATTTAATAAACACAATATTTTTGAATAGTAAAATTTTTAATAAAATAAATCAGATCAAATATAAAGCAGTTCAAAAATATTCTAACAGATATTTTTATTTAAGTGCCTGGTAGACCTTATCGAGAATAGCGTTAGTAATTGTGGTTAGAGGCGATGGTTGTTCAATATTTTCTACGCAAATTGTTCCCGTTGCAGCCTGGTGATTATATAAATATTAAGTTTTTCAATATAATTTTCAAAAATGAATCAATTTAAAGTATATTTATGATAAACATTGTATGCATACTTGTTTATATTCCGGTGCGTTTGTGCCCAAAGCTAGTTGTATAGCGTCCTGGTAATTGGCCGGCGCGCCCACAACTGATTGCTTAATAATTATCAATTTGCCGCTAATTTGTGCCCATTTCTCGGCCACCGATGCGCTCAATGTTTGCGATATGGGTCGCCGTTTGTGGACTCTATGCTCAAAAAACATGCGAATCCGGGCCAACATCACGCCAAACACATGAGCCATATCGGGCGCCACCACACGCTCATGGGTGAGCTCATGCATGTGCGCCATTACTATAACAATCTTAGCCTTTAAGTCGGGTTCGGCGCGCACGCGGCCTAAAATGGCGTTCATCACCGCAATGGGCGCGTCGGTCGCCAACTGACTCAGCATACACTCTATGACAAAGTCGTCCATAATTTGTTCGCCAAAATTTAAAAGCCCGTCGGGCTCTACGATTACCACTCGGTCGGCGGTCGGCGCACCGGCCACATGCCCGGCACTCATCATAATTTCAACGCAAGCGGGCGTTATGTCAAAATAGCCGACTAAATCGTAACGTCCGCAGCTGCCCGACTGCGCGCCCATTATCTCGCCAATTAGTTTCCGGTAATAGTCGGCCACCTCCGCAACGGTGGCCAATTGACTGCACTCGCGGGTCCAGTTCAGGCCGTACGCCGGCCGATCCAGACGCCGGCACAAGTCGTCCATTAAAGCGAAGCTCATGTTAAGTGTGGGCATAAAAAATACTGGATTCCGGCCGTCGCCGCCACCGGGCGCCCCATTTAGGCGCACATATTTCTCAGCTGGTATTACAAACAGGTGGCGCTGTACTGACGAGTGGGCGCTCTTACGCCCGATCAAGTACTGGCGCACGGGCTCCGGGTCGCCCTCGCCGTACGCCCGGCACATGCCTACTGTCAGGCCTTTGATGTGCGCGAGCGGCACATTCATGTCAAGTCGGTCTCTGAACTCGTTTTGCAATTGTATGGCGAACAGCGACTCGAGCCCTATCTCGCCCAGAGTGATTACATCGGGCGTTGTGTTTGGGTCGACGCCCATCACTGACCACAACTCACCCATCAATCGATTTCCAGTTTTATCGTTGGTTTGCGATGACATTTGCTTATCAAATAACTATTGAATATAAATTTATATTTATATAAAATATATTCATAAACATTAAAGGGCAATCAGGAAAGGGGGACGGCGACAGCCAATCACATAATATGATTGTGGTCCATGGTCATAAATTAAGATACATAATCTCTCTCTCTCTCACCTGCGAAGTGACGATAGCATTTGGAAGAGCTAAAAGTCGGTCCAACACATCGCACGCCGATATAATACGTTGTCTACGAGACAGTGTATGCAATTCGTAACCGTCATGGCCTTCAAACGCGCCCACATCGCCGATCATTCCGTACTGTACGGCCAACCCATGCACACCATCCCTACGCCGGCGTTCGCACAGCCGCTCGCACACAGAGTTGCCGTACGCGTAGTTTGAGACACCCGTAAACCCGTTGCCACACGATTGCGACGAAAACACCACAAAATAGTCCACTTTATAGTCTAACCCACGGGTGAGTTGATCCAGATTTTCAAACACCCGTTGCTTTGTGTCGACCGTTTCGGCGAATTTCTCTATCGGCATATTTTCAAACAAATTCTCGTTCAATACGAGCGCCAAATGAAATACCCCTCCAATGGGTCCCAACTCCTGGGCTTCCCGGAGCAGCTGTTTTGTGCCCTCAATTGTCAACCCATTGGCCGTCGATATAATTATTTTCGACTCAAAATACCGAGTATTTGAATAAAATTCAAACATACGATTGATGAAAAACTTTTGATAATCAGTGGTGAGTCCGCGCCGGGAAGTGATGACAAACTTTCGGGCGCCCCTGTAGTGCATCCACGGCAACAATTCCAGACCAATTCCTCCCAAACCGCCGGTAATTATATACGTCTTTTTGGGGTTGAAATATGTTTTGACAGAAACTAATAGCGTCGGCGCGGGTTTGATGCGAACCAATGGCCGCTTATCCGACTCTTCGTCTCTGAATTGTACGATCACTTTACCGATGTGTTGACCGGTAGTCATATACCCGAACGCTTCGGTCGCTTTGGCGGCCGGGAATGACGTGTAATTCAACGGTCGGACGCAACACCGGTTGTTACCGTTGACGCCCATATCTGGAACCGAGTTTTCGCTAACCCACGCATAATAGTCGGGCAAAAACGTCGCGCTTCTCAACACAATGTCCAACGAGACGCCAATGTATTGAATGTCGCGCAAAAACTCAAACCGATCCAACGGCCTGTTTTGAACCAGGTCGTATTTGCCGAGCTCGATGAATCGGCCGGAGTCGGCGACACAATCGTAACTCATGTCCGACTTTTGTCCGGTCAGCGAATTGAGCACAATATCGACGCCCCGACCGCCGGTGCTCTTCATAACGGCGCCCAAAAATCGCGTGTCTCTTGAGCTGAATATGCGTTCGTCGGGAATGTTATACTTTTGGCGCAGATATTGGCGCTTCTCAGCCGTCCCGACCGTTACGTAGATATCGCACCCGTAGTGTTGGCACACATTTATGGCCGCCTGACCCACACCACCCGCGCCGGAGTGAATCAGCACACTCTCGCCTATTTATTAAGCGTGTGATCAAATAATCAATACTACATTTTATATTTTAGAAATATTAATTAATTTGTTGAAATACACACCTTTTGATAGGTTAGCCCGTTTAATGAGCGCGTAATATACAGTGCAATACGCGCTCATTATAGTCGCCGCCTCAGCCATAGACCAGTGGTCGGGAATGGGAGTCATGTGAGTGATGGGCGCGTAAACACTTGTGGCCAGACATCGGTTCAAAGCCATACCCATCACGCGCTCGCCGGTGTCCGCCCGACGGCCCACATATTCGCTGCCCAACAAGCAATCGGTAAACAATGTATTCATACCAGTAGGTATACGATCTAAATGTATAAATATATTATTTATTTTAATAACATTGATGAGATATTAATATTAATTTCATAATTATATTATTTAGATTGACAATATACCTGTTACCATCATGACGTCAATAAACGATAGGCCCGAGAAATAAACATTGACCATTGTAAAATCCATCTTGTTATTAAAATGGTAATCAATTTGCGGTACTTTTCGGGCGTCAAAAAGTTGCAAATTCAACATATCATCCGATTGTCCTTTATTTAAATAATAATCATTTGATTGGCATTTATCGTAATCTTCAGTTAATTTAAAGCGCTTATAAGTGCCCACAACTCCATCTTTGATAACATTGGCCGATAAATTGTTGGCCAATATTTGTGAATATAGTTTGGTATTAAAATCAATGGCATTGTTATTATTATTATCGTAATGAAAAATATATCGCAATTTCTCTCCTCCCGGCTCTAAACGCAAACAATTCATTAAACCAATGATACCATTGATTGTGCCCTCGTTTCCCATAAGCCACACGTTATTGCAATCATTATTTGGTTTATTCACCGAAATTATCTTTTCTTTTAAAATTGGAAACCATTTTATATAATCTTGTGTTATATTAATTATATTATCATTTGTAGGAATTTCAGCTATTGTGTCAACTCTTCTGAACAATAGGACAGCGTTTCCTATTGTGTCATATTTTGTGGCAATTATTTTGAAACCAATTTTAGCCGAAACTGATTGAAACGCTTTGAGACGTGAATCCAAATCATTATTTGTGACACAATTTGTTGTTGTATTCAATGAATTGAATACAATCTCCGGTTCCGTAAACTTATAACGAAATGCCGTTAATAAGAATCCATTGTTTTCTATGGAGTCATACAAGTCTTGAATAAACGCATTCAAATCCAATGGCCATAAGTCTTGTGAGTCTCTCATTATAACCAAATGCGATGGCGTTAGACATAAGGCACCGGTACTCGGATCCCAACCCTTAAGTCGATCGCCGTATTTATCAGAAAACTGTTTATTATTATTGTTAACAATCAATTGATAATTTGTATTGAGTGTATTCATACGAAATCTTTTTACAAATTTTTCCACATGATCAATTAACAAACAATTGGTTAAATTAACTTCGGTCACATTAATTTCTGTAATATTTCCATAGTTTTCGCAAACCATTTCCACAACACATCAAAACAATCGGTCATTATTTTGAATTTGATTTATAATATCTGCACTTAAATCGTATTCCGGTTTTGCAATCATTTTATTAAATATGTTATCTATATTTAGTTTGTTATCATTAATGTTGTCATTCGTGTCCACCATTTGTCCAATAATTGTGTTATAAATACGAAACAACACATGATTTTTATTGTTCGCATTTTTATACTCTTGTATTGCATTTTCGTCGATATATTTGTAATTAAAATCGCATTTCAATTCATTGACACCCAATTGGCGTATTTTCACTGCCATTGCTTTACACACCTATTCACACAAATGCATATAAATTTAAAGTGATTACAATGGGGTAAACAATTTCTACATTCATAAATTGCATTGAATGCTATGCCGGCGACAAACCTCAATATAGTGCAACATCTCTGCGCGCGCCGACACATCGATGGCCGTCATATCATTGTTGGCACAAAAGTCATACGAGTCGAGCGTTAGGTTTGTATCAAAACGGGTGCCCAATATCTGGCCGGAAGTCCTCTCTATTTCGATGCCCGGCGTCACCAAAAAGCCGGTGTCGGCGTCGTATCGGAACGGCAGGTGCGCCGAGAACTTGGCAAACTTCTCGTTGAAACGCGTGACCGAGTTATTATCATGATCGGAAAGATTCTGGGATTGCAATTAAAATCAATGTAAAATCAACGGCTATTTTAAAAAAGGCAACGTTAGACAATTCCGGGTGGACATTGACTAAATATATTTGATTTCAAATAATTTTAAAATATATTATTATTATAATATAATATATATTATAAAAAATATATCAAATAATATACTCAAACTCTCGTCGGGGTAATACCCTTAGCTCTCGATAATTTCACACAATTGGGACCGTAGAAATAAGGGTGTGAATTTATAGAATGTGAACATATAGAAAGAATTTTATTGAAGTTATTGTGGTAAATAATGCGATCTATGTTAACAAAAAGTTGTCTCACATCAAACATCCAAATACGACTGTTTCTACGGTTTAATTTTTGCACAATTTTTCATTTAATTCATTTTAATCGCTGTTAAAGACAAATGTATCCGCTTTTAGCACTCATTATTATTTCGTAAAATCAATTGTGAATTTAGGGAATGTGAAATACATTATAAAAAACATAAACATTAGACTATTTGACGTGAAAGTAATGAGATAAATATTTTATATTTGTTTATCAATTTAAATAAAACTTTTCAAATCATGGCAAGACAAGGATAATTGTCTCATACCATAAAACACTATAAAATGCGTAAAAATAGTAAAATATTAACAAAAAATAGCAAAATGTTGGCTACTATGTCAAAGATTCACTATATTGAGAGTCACTATATTAAGCTTAAATAGCATTACAGGTATTCAGTGACCGCCAAACAAAAATATTTTGTACACTATATTGAAAGTATTGTGTAAATAATGATTATTTTGTAAATAAAATTACCTCGACGTGTTGAGCATGATTACCATCGGTAGTGACGGCTGATTGGCCGTCAGATCGTTCGGCTCGTACGGCGGCCAACAGAATGCGGGGGTCGACGCGCAGACGGTTTATAATCACGGGCACCGTTGCCGCCCTAACCGGCCAGTGAAGTCCGGTGGCCAGCATCAGGCCATCCAAATAAGTGACAGGATTGCCGGTCCACTCGCACCGGCCGTAAAAAGTGCAAAAGTCGTCGGTACTGATCGAGTCCAGGCGCTGAAAGGCCGACTTGTGCTCTATGCCTATCGCGTGTACCGACGCGTATATATCGCTGCGTTGAATGGTGTGACGCCTGCCATCGACGAGTGGACGCCAGTCGCTGATCGAGTCCTGAGCGCTAAGTACGGACCCGTCGGTGCCGTAGTCGTCGGTACCGGACGGCACCGGACGCACGCGACACGTGACGCATAAATCATCATTTTCTCGTATTGATAAATCGCCTGCATATTAATAAATAAGATTAAACAATGTTAGTAAGTAATTATACTTAAAATCGTTTTTAGTATAAAATAATATCTATGGAAAACTATTCAAAATTTAGAATTTTTAGTGTAATTAAATAAATAATAAATAATAGTTATTAAATTACTAAATAAGTATATTATATACATACCGGTTAGTACATTGTATCTAATACGGAGGCACGTGTCCGCGTTATCTGATAATAATACGGCCCGCTTAAAGTGCACCTTTTCAAATACTACGGGACACTCTGACCACAGTTTGCCAACACTGGCGGCCGCTTTACGCCACGCCATCATTAGATGCCCAGTTGCCGGTACTATGGCTTTGCCCTGTACCACGTGATCCATATAAAATTTATCCTCGTTTAGTTTGTGACTGATTGTAAATAATGTGTCTGACGCGTTGGCTTTGCAATAGGTATCATGATAGTTGTTAACGTAATATTGTTTGCTGTGATCCCATTTGATTAGCGATGATATGGACGGTGTATTCCTGGCCACCGGCCACTCGACCGGAGGGTAAAGCCGATCGATGGCCAGATTAAAGCCCAGTTCGTAAAGTTGTGCCAAACCGGACAAAAACATATCCATATTTGTGGCGTTTGAGTCCTTTTTAATGAGCGATATATACGTAGACTTCGGTAGTGTTTCGGACACTATCTGTTTGAACACTGAATGCGGGCCCAACTCGAGCACAATGGCGTCGGCGGGCAGTGTCTGAAACTGGTCGTGAAAGCGGACCTCATTTACCATATTGTACTCAAAATAATCTCCGTTTAGATATTCAAGCCGTTTGTCTTCGGGCTCCGATCTGAACACCGAAGTAGACAACCATTTCCCTGATCTGAGCTTATGATTGGGTGCGTATGTATTGATGGCTTCTTTCATAGCTTTCGCCGATTCGCTAATATATGGCGAATGGTATGGGATTTCATCGCAATCTAATGGCCGCACGAATACACCCTTTGCTTTCAATTGTTTTATAATTTCCAGCATATGTTTCATTGGACCTAAATGTATGATATATTTAATATATTATATTGCATTTATTTTATTTATCAAGCAACTATTTAAGTAATATAAATAATAAAATACATGATTACCAGTAATGACTACATTTTCCTTCCCATTATTACAGGCAATATATACACCGTTTGGACAGTATTGCAACGCCTGGGTTCTGGACAAACCAACGACTACCATTAAGCCTTTGGGTATATCTGCGTTTTGCACACTATTTATGGCGCGAAGGGCCGTATAAAACATGGCACCCCTCACGTCAAGGCATCCGTCGGCAAAAGCGCAGGCAATCTCACCAAATGAGTGCCCAATTATGCCGTCGGGAGTGATGTCCAGGTCTTTGATGACCGCAAACAACGCGATCTCTATAGCAGTTGTGGCCACAAATTTGGCGGTCATCGTAGAGATGGCTGTCTTGTCCTCCGATAGTAATATGTGTTTCAAATCAATGCCAAACTCTTTGTCCAATATTTGATGACATTCTTCTATAGTGTCGGCGAATGTCTTGATTGGCATCAAAGCCTTAGCCATTGCCGACCACTGGCCACCCAATCCCGGGAACAGTACCCATAGAGGTCGACGTGTTTTGTCAGTCAAAACTATCATCTGTTTATTATTAACATATTTTATTTTTCCATTTAGTTCTTCTGAAATTGACTTCATTATAATTGAGCCTAAAATATATAAAACAATTAATTTAATTTTAAAATATAAATAGTGTTCATATGAACCCCTGAACGTCATTCCCGATGAGTTAACATTTGGAGTATATTTCATAGTTTGCGCCAAAAGTGCCAAAAAATCATTAGTTATTTTTTTTGGGATTATTTTCAATAAAATCCATTATATATTTGACGGACTCTTCACTTCTGCCGCAAATGTTGACAATTCTGGGCATAATATCGGCCACATTCTGGTGACCATTACTTGTGGCCAACTTATAGTTGGGTTCGAGCAATACGTGTGCGTTCGCACCGCCGACACCGAAACTGTTCACCGCTGCCAAACCTATTAGTATTTTAATATTTATAATATATATTATCTTATAACTATATAATATTATTTTCTTATATATAGATATTATCTTATAACTAATTAAAATCATTTGTAGAGCCAACAGAATAGGGCTTTAAGCAGGCTAATAATATAAATATAAATGTTGGTCATAATCATTTGTATCCATTAGTAATTAAAATATTAGTGCCGGTGCCGAGGTACCGGCACCAATTGATTTAATATTTTTAGCATTTTTAACTATAATTAAATTAAAGTCGCATAGAATTCTGGGATAGGTATTTTTGCGGTTAATTAGTAATGACAAATAAATTAGGGTTTATGTTGCTTACCTGGTTTATAATAATGAGACTTCACTACAGGCAAAAGTGGCGGAACAAGTGGCGCAATTTCGGCGTGCAAAGTGCCTAGATTAATATTGGGTGGAATGCATTCGTTTTCATAGGCAATGAGTACTTTGATAAGTGCGGCCAAACCGGAGGCGCCCTCCGCGTGACCCATATTACTCTTCAATGACCGAATAGGTAACTGCTCCGTACGGGCCGTCGGTTTGCAATACGCGTTGTAAACGGCGTTCACTTCTCTAAAATCACCGGCCTTTATATTAAATATAAACATGTAAATAAACATAAAAATAAACAAGCATATAAAATTAAGCACAATTTTATTTAAAAATTATTTATTGACAAACTATATCAGTTTGAGAAAATTGCATACTAAAACTAAACAACAATGCTATAACATTAGTTGTATCGGCCCTAACCTGAGTGCCGGCGCTGTGTAACTCCACTAATGACAGTTCGCTGGGATCGATGCCGGCGTCGGCGTACGTCCGGCGCATCAGTGACTCCTGTGCGTCACTGGAGGGCTGATACATGCCATCTTTTTTGGCCCCATCAACGTTCAATCGCACCGCTCGCACAGTGCCGTACACACGCCGGGCGTCCGGCCGGCGCTGCAACAGCACAGCGCACACGGCGTCCGACTTGACGTAACCGTCGGCTCCGGAGTCAAACGGCGCGGACACACCCCGTGGCGAACAAACGCCCTGCACTTGTTGGCACTGGTATATTATGGGTTCTAGCCATACATTTGACGCGCATACTATAGCGTTGTCCACGTGACCTGTCAACATAGATATAAAGAATGTTTGCCATTTAATTATTATATAAATGAAATAAAATCAATTGGAATCAACTCTATATTTCTTATTGTTAGACAAATTATATGATAATTTAGAATTGTCACATATTTTGTATAACTTATCACGTGATCAAAATCTCAAAGTAGGGTATTCATAAAAACTAGCGTATATTGCACACTTAAATACAGTTTTACAGAATCGGATTATCTGTTATAGTTTATTAGTAATCGGCATAACCGCATGTGCGATATATAATGACTGCCACTTTACATTATATTAATATTATTCTATTGCAGTTTACCATTCTCCTTCTTTCTCTCTCTCTCTCTCTCTCTCTCTCCCTCCCTCTCTCTCTCACTCACTCTTACACTCACTCACCCAAAAGCATGTCGTTGTAGGCGAGCGCTAACGTCGACAAACTGCTGGAGCAGGCGGTGTCACATGAGATGGACGGCCCGTGAAAATCATACACAAATGATATCCTATTAGCGAACATGAAATTCTTATGGCCGAGCACTTTGTTCAGAGTCGCATTGACAGAGTTAGTCAAATCGGGATAGGCGTCATCGGGCAGACCGGAGTTCCCATTTGTGCCGCCAAAGTATACGCCGGTGTTGGTGCCGCGCAATTGTTGCGGCTGTAGACCTATTAAATAAACAATAAATATTATAACAATTACTTTCAAACTGTATAACTAATAGCATTACTAAAAATAAATTATATTATATTCAATTGCAACTGACCGGCGTCGACGATGGCCTCGTAGACCACTTCCAATAGCATACGGATCTGTGGGTCCATCAGATCGGCGCCCAATTGGCCGAAGAACGCGGCGTCGAAGCGGTCGCAGCTCTCGATCGCACCCATCCGTGAGTTCACACCAAATAGATCTAAATATTACATAGTCAATTTTAATTAATATATAATATTTAATTAATTTTAATTAAATACCTTTTGGCCACCGGTTGTGGTCATCGGTAACCAAATCGCGGCCTTCGTATAGATTTCTGGCGAATTCGTCGATAGTGTCAGACATCGGGAATCGCCCCGACATTCCGCTGATCACTATATCCCTGGGCTTACACTTACAAAACATTTTTTCTAGATTAATGTAAAAACAAAAAATAGCACTTGTAATGTTCAACAGTAATTGAATTTTTTTAATAAGTAAAAAATTAAAAAAAACTCACATATTTATACTAATGATGATTTATACTAATTGCATTATATAATGTAATTTATGTTATATGATAAAAATCATAGCAAAATTATACGATTATATTAAATTGATGATATCAAATGAAGTAATTAACACATTTATTCAATAAAAATGTTTTAAAAAGATTATTATATTAAATAAAATGATCACGTATTAATTAACTAAACAAGGTTCACACAACGATGCTATACGTTAATCATCATTCGGGTTGTGCTCGAAGAGTAGATTAACACTTACTATAGATTTAATGTGAGTACAATAGACTTGTCATAAACTTAGCACTAATTTAATAAAGTTAACATGCATTAGTCTCATACGATTAATATTTTTTTTATAAGATTAACATTAGTTTAATAGATTTAACAGTATTCATAAGATTAGAATTAGATCTATATACTTATCGTTGTCCATAGACTTAGCATTACCCATGTTAACCTTTTGTCATAGACTTAACACTGTCCATAAACTTAGCATTAGTTCCATAGACTTAACATTATCCATAGATTTAGCATCGCCCTATGTTAAACCTATGTCGTAGACTTAAGCAATAATCCTATAGAAGCCCATGTTAAAGCATACTCCCATAGATTAATCATTGTCCATAAGATTGGCATTACCATAGATTTAACATTAGATCCATAGACGTAGCATTGTCCATAGACTCAGCATTGTTCATAAAATTAACATTAAGTCCCTAGGATTAGCATTGCCGAAGCCTTAGCATTATCCATATTAAACTAATGCCATAAACCTATGTTAAAGTTTAGCTATAGACTTATTCTGTAATTCTCATGTTAATTCACATAAAGCGGTGGAGCCGGGAGGGGGCAAAACAAATTTATAAACTACATTATACATAGCTGAATTGTGGTTAAAAATATTTTTCATTATTAATGAAAAATAAAATTCTTGTTAAACTCTAATAGTTATTAAGAGTCTAAATTCGGTTAAAATTATTATCAAGGACTTTAGGAAAATTTTTTATAATAATTTAAAAATACAGTCAAAACAAATACTAGTTTTCATGCAGTCTATGTGTGTGGCACCAGAGATATACTGTGCAGCAGCACGTGATAGTTATTGAATGTAAATTCTAACTAAAATAATAATAGGTTAGCATATACAGATCAAATAAGAATATGCATACTAGATTAAATGCTACGAAAATTATATAAAATAAATTTAGCGGCTTATCTCAGGACCAAAAAATGTAGAAATTCTTGCACATTGAATTAAGAATATTACTTTTATGTGAGTAATAAAGTGAATAATGTAACCAAGGTCAAAAAACAATATATAATCCCATAAACCTGACCTCAGTTTTATTGGTCAGACATTACTGTTTTAATAATACTTGGTAACCCAGTATAAGATCTATGATAAACATCACTTTACTTTCTATTAAATGGGTAAACATATTTTTAGCAATTAAACCCACTTTAAAGTTGATTATATATCATCTACTTAAATAAGAATGATATTAAAATAGTATATTAAAATAGCCTTGAAAATAAACAGTGGTGAAATGGGTTTTTGACTTTTTATCAACTGTAATGTGTAATGTTTTTTAATGTTTTTCTATGAGCTGTTTGATTAAAAAATTAATACAATTAAAATATTTTTATCACTTTTGTATTTTATTTTAAACATTTTTATGTCTTATTTCAATATCAATGAGAAATATTAAATAGTTGACCTCCACTCATGCCTCCCAAAGTGAATGCCATTACTTAAAAAGTACATAGATGTGTTTTATATGCCCTAAACTCTCTACATAACACAATTAAATTAAAATTGGAGTCGGGCATCGGAAATATGGGCATTGTTATCTAATCGGCCAATAATGTTATGCGCCTCGGGAATTCTTATAACTCTTATACAAAATGAGCTAGATCAAATCTGTAAAAAGTATAATAGAGTTCCATATATCTAGTTTTTTGTATCAAAAAATTATTGAGATCACGTGATTAGAACCCAAAAATTTTCGGGTCAAATCGATTGGTCCCGGTTTCTGTAAAACTGGCGGGGGTCGGAAGGGGCGGGCATGCTATTCTGTAGAGGAGATGTCAGAGTACAATAATAACTTAAAACCACCTTTGTCGGATTGCAGGATTTCACACAGCAGTTAACCAAACTATCGAAATGTTTGCATGTAAACCTATGGGACTGAAAACAAATATTATATTTAAACATTATTTACTATATTATTTAATACTATACTAAATGCTAATAAGGTTAGTAAAAAAATTTTGAAAAATTCTATGCCATTGGCAAAATATCGTAAATTGAACTTTTTGTTTTGATGGTTAAAACTCGATATTTAAATTTACGATATTTTGCCAATGGTATAGAATTTTTCAAAAAATATAAATAAAAAATATTTTAATTATATTAATTTTTTTAAAATGCAAGACTAGTGTTTGCAAAGAAACTAACAATTCTATCCGAGTTTGACGTTAAGATTCGAAGAAATAAATTTTCATTCAGTGTTTAAGTCAGGTAATTGTTAAAAAAGATTTTTAACTAAACATGATATTTATTGTATTTTGAAAATCTTTCAAACATGAATCACAAATGCCATTACATTTGTTTTAAAATATTACTCATTTTACACAACATATTAATTAAAATAAGTAAATTTATTAAATTACACAATCCACTACTCGCAGTACTTAGTCACTATATATGTGAATACATACTATTTTAACAATTTTACGATCTACACATATACCGATCGATTACTACATTATTTGGCAACATTTTTCTAATTGACATCATTAGAATTGAGTTACCTAGTCAAATGTAATTTGCGTTTCTTTTACGGAACCTTATAGATTGTTTGTCTGTATGTTAATACATTGTGCTCGAGATTAATTGACAGCCTATTTGCACGTTACAAATATGATATAGCTTGTTTTGTTAGGTGATAATCAAAAATCCGCTAGGAAATACTTTATAATGGACTAGATTTAAAAAACAAAATCTGCAAAACGGTTTGGCTTGTTAATTGTTTTGTTATAACGCAAAAAATAAATATTAGTTTTAATTACAATCGTAAACATATTTTTACAAATTTAACAGTTGCATTTTGTGTGGAATTGTGAAAAGTAATATTGGTGTGAATAACCTTATTAAATCAAAATCATTTTATAGAATATAAAATACAACACTATATAACATTGTTCGTATAGATTTATTAATATATAAAGTTTATTTATAAAATATACTTAGATTTACAAATAAACATGAATAATAATTATATATAAATATAATTTTAAATCTTAACTTAATTGTATAGATATTTAATATCCAAAACAATTACCTAAAACAGAATGAATAATAATGTTATTAATAATGTCTTTATATCATTTGTGGTTATAATGTGTGACATTTATCTTTTTATTGTTTGTCGTAAGAATACAAATGTTGATAATTTTTGTATGTGTTATTTATTTAAAAAAAAGTAATATGTTAAACATATAATAGAGGTAAACCCCGTGGTACATTTGGATAACTATACATTTGTTGGCGTTGTGTCTCAAATATCAACCGCTAGTCTCAATATTAATCAAACAATGGCCACCAATACTGCAACTGTTCCTATATATAGCTTTAAGGTAATAATTATTTTTAATTATTTAATTTATAATTATTTTTCATTGGATATAATTTTACGAGAATATTTAAGCTATCACTTGCTGCTCAATGTTGACCACTTATTGTAAATTATAAGTTTGACAAAGAAAATTCAACTAATACGAGCTATAATTTATTATTATCTAGTATAATCACAATTATATACCGGTAATAGATATTTGTGTAATCTAGGGCATACCATTTGGTCAGCCTCCGGTAGGGGCGCTGCGATTCATGCCCACTGTACCCATAAGTTACGCCCAGAATCGTACGTTTATGGCCACACAATTTGCCAACACGTGTCCGAACCCGTTCAACCCGGCCAACGTCACCGAGGATTGTCTGTACCTAAACGTATGGACACCCACACTAACACCGGGCGCCAATTTGAGCGTGATGTTTTGGATATATGGAAGTGGGTTCACCTGGTGGGGCACCAATATGTTTGACGGTCAACAGTTGGCTATCAGGCAAGTAGTGGTGGTTACCGTTGCATATAGGTTGGGTGCGTTTGGGTGGCTATGCACCGATCGGGCAGACGCGCCCGGCAATATGGGCCTATATGATCAGTTAACTGGCTTACAGTGGACTGTAAAGTATATTTCACAATTTGGCGGTAATTCTAACGATATTACTGTATTCGGACAAAGCTCTGGCAGTATTTCAATTAGCGCTCATATATTAACAAATATGACAAACTTATATTTCAACAAGGCAATTTTACAATCAGGTAAGCGGTATAATTTAATTCAAACAATGTTCACACAGCAATGCTATACGTTAGCCACAATTGGGGTATTGCTTAAAGAATAGATTAGCATTACCTACACATTCAATATGAGTCCATAGTATTGGCACTTCACATAGACTTAGCATTGTTCATAAAACATAAGTATTATAGGATTAGCATTAGCCCATAAATTTAGCATTGCCTATGTCAAGCTTATGTTATATATAATGAACGGCATTGCCCACGTTTGAAAAATATCTTCCAGGAAAATAGTTTTGCGCCGGAAAATTCTTTATATTCCTTAAAATTGGGAAAATAAGACAAAAATGTGGCCAAACGATGACCAATCGGTGAATTTAAATACTTTTATCGTATTTATAAAATGTGCCCTAACATGTTTAAACATTAGAGAGGAAGATTTGGTAAAATCTATTTAATTAATTTAATTTAAATCAATTTGTAAATTATTTTTAAATCAAAATTTGATAATTGCGCTCAAATGATCACGTAATGCTATATGAGTACTCTTGTGTTAACTCACCTCTAGGGGGCTAGACGACTTTCTAATCCCCCCGAAACGACAAATAGCCCAAGCCTTTCCCATAAGTAATAACGAAGGGCTGGGCATGCGTCAAAACGCATGCGCCAACTTACCTCAAGTGTATGTATGAGTGACAATAAATTCTTTGTTATTCATCAAAAACATTATAAAAGTAATTGATTACTATTTAAAATATAATTATTTTTATAAATTTTAATACTTTTAATACTATTTATACATAAAAATAGTTAAAATAATCAAAATTATTAAAAATATTTTCCCCTTGTTCGGCATTTCCCTGATTCACTTTTTATTTTCCGTAGTTTCCCTCTATTTTCCGTCTCGGCAACATGGGAATCTATAGAATTTTAAAAATCTGCCGTACATTAGTTATATACATATGCTGTAATTTCACAGAAACCCTGTAGACATTGTAAAAGTTTGTTGACTTAATAATGAATTGTTAAATTTTAACAAACTATCTAATATACATCGTTTATGATATCGTTTGTGATATTATCATTATAATTGAAAAAATATAAGGTGAAACATTTTTAGAAGTATCCTCATTTTCTTGTAGGTGTTTTAATTAATAGAGATCTAAATTATGAAGTTCGTTGATTTACCACTAATTATTTCAAATGTTACTCTTTTCTATTGAAAATTATAAAACACATATTTGGTTATATTTTGTTCCTAGCAAGTTCATACACAGCGATAGACATTTTAAATAATTAAGAATTACCTAAAATGCACGTATTAATAAATTGTTAAATAAAAGGTTTTCCATCTGATATTTTATAGATAAATTATCATGTTATTATCAATATACAATTGTATAGGTACAATTTTATCACCAAGCTATAGTAATGTACAAAACGGTGTGGCGACCGCCAAACGGTACGCCGCGTACGTCGGGTGCGACCCGAATGGCGATTACTTGGGTTGTCTGCGGGCCATACCGGCCGCCCAACTGTTGGCCGCCCAGACATCGGCGCCCATATGGAATCAAGCGGGCGGTCAGCCGATCCAATTGTACGCCGATGGCGCACCATTTACCATATGCTACGGCACAAACTTTCTGCCCTCTGATCCGCTAACGTTGCTAAAAACGCCCGCTTTTCGGCCCGATCTGCGCGTTATGATAGGCCACGTGTACAACGAAGACGTGGTGTTTGGCGCGGGCGTCAACCTAGTAGCGCCGGTTATGGGCCGATACGTGGGCCAAGTGAGAGGCGCGCTCACCAACCGTCGATTGGCCATCGCTAATATCATGACGGTGTTTGTGAACACTGGGTTCGGCCCGACGCTGGCCGCCCAATACACGGCGTTCAACGCGACGGCACCGGCGTTGGCCAACAGTACGCGCATTAACGCCGCACTGAGGGCTACTGTGATGCATGCGCTGAGCGATTACTTGTTCGTCTGTCCCACGGTGCTTTTTGGCCAGTATTTGACCCAGTATTCAAACTTTGCCGTCCCAGTCAACCAATATTATTTGCGTTACGCCAATAGCCAATCGCCGTGCTATGGAAGCGATTGGTGTCTGGGCGCCACCCATTTGGATGATATACCCCTAGTATTTGGCCGGCCTTTTTACCAGACTGGTTTTACTGACACGGATCGATTTATGAGCGCTACAGTTATGAATATATGGACCATGTTTGCTAAAACTGGGTATATGATTATTATTATTTACCTTCTCAAAATACCTGTTTCCTCGGCGATTTGAAAATCTCATAAACAAACTAAAAATTTTAAGTTTTTTAAATATATAACATGTACCGTATTTATTTGTCTAGTTCTTACCCAAAATTCAACTATTAATAATGTGGTTTATAAGATCGTTTGTCCTTAGGCCACAAAATGCCAATCATAAATATACCCAATTTAAAGAAATTTTATAACCATAAACGTAAGCTTTAATCCGGTATTAGACATTTACAAGAAACGGACATGGTGTCGAAGTCCCGTGAACCGTATTTGTTCATACTGAATTTAAATTTAAAACAAAAATTTATTGTGACTTAAAAAGGATTTACAAATACTGCAATGTATTTAAAAGCTAAAAATCCTACTACAATATAGTTTAGGATTAGATGAAACCATCCAGTTTTAAAATTTAGGCTAACAGGCATATTTGGCTTATATAATTACCACAATTAGATAAAGAATTTGATTTTACAGTTTTAATTTTTGCGCCAGTATTATGAAGATATTATATTTATAATATTTTACTTTACTCATAATAAATAGACATAAATACCATATTCTACTTTATATTACTATTAATTTTGCAAATTAATTAATGTGTAAAGTGAAATGATTGAAAATCTGAATAAAAATAATAGTAAATCTATATTTTAGTAGCATTTTTAACTCTTAAATACATTGTCAGTATTTGTAAATCCCTTTTTAAACAATTATAGAGTGGTCCCAGCTGTAAATAACCGCCAATGGATGCCTTACACCTCGTTGACCGGCGGCGGTGTTAGTCTTAATTTCATGCTATTATCGGCTAATTCAACACATTTGGGCACAATTTACACCAACAAATACACCGGTAATAATGGCTTTAGTATACCAGCCATACAGAATTGCAAGAATATATGGAACCAATTAATAATGCAGCATTTTTCTCAATAAATATATTAAATTATTTTATTATAAAGTATTATTATAATATTAATAATTATTTTAAAAATATAATATCAATTCGTTTGCATTAAAATTATAAAATTTTTGTTACTGGGCAAAATGCCAAAAATTGCATATAAAAAATATAATAATTTTTTGTTTTATTAAAATAATTATCATTGTAAACATAATTAAAATTAATATAAATGGTGGACCATAATTAGATTATTCGTCATACAAAACGTGCACGACAGATATTCAATTTATTGTGTAACTTTTTAGTTATGTAACAATTTATTGAGGAATTCCTTTGTAATTCTATTCCTCTTATCCATAAAAACTTGAATATGTTAAGGACTAACATATTAAAAATACACCACCATGTATCATTATATCAAAAAATTATTTCATTTAACACAACCTTCACATATAATATCGGTCACCGACTGTGTGTATGATCTTGCACACCTATCAGTCCATACATCAATGCGATAGCACTTGTTTTTAAAGTTTTTTATAATCATAATAATTAGTATAGTATTAAAAGTTATCATTAAATCTTTTATTAAATTTTACTAGTTGGAAAATTTTTAATTGATTAAATCGTGATCATTTTTTAAACCACGATATTATTGAATTAATAAACCTGAATTTATTGCACAAATCTGTTAATAGTCTATATTTTAACTTTTAACACAAAAGTACATAAGTATTTTTGTTATTACGCATACTAACGTCTCTCTCTCTCTCTCTCTCTCTCTCTCTCTCAAATAGGAGAGAACAGCTCAGAGATAACTATTATCTCATCCATCGATAAACAC
>CAJPIZ010000468.1:0-24331 GCA_905368565.1 Medioppia subpectinata
CCCTCAAGAACTTTCAAGTGATCCAAAGGACCGCCGCCTCCAAAGAGAAGGAGAGTGTGATCAGAGCCCGGGCTAACTCTGGCCTTAATTCAGTGAGTGTTACGAAAGGGGACAGCGGTTGAGACCCGGAGTTGTGAATGATTACCAAATGTGTTGCATCTAATCCACAGAATAGCGGTTGGGACGACCACTCGTCCAGAGGGCCGTCGAATCTGATTGATTTGCAAAGGTTTGTATCCACACATTGCTTACACCCCATACTGACCACTAGTTTACGCAGAGATAAGTGTTTAGGCTTTAAGTTTTGAAGGACAAGCGGATGACGTCTATATGATGTCAAATGTATTGTAAATTAATTGATAATTTATTATTTTATTGAAATTGAAAACTGGTTAACCCGTTATAACTGTTAATTTGGTAATTTGCAGACAGTATTACATAATTGTGAGCTATTTATACCGAGAGTGAAACAGAAATTTTGATAATTAGATACTTGATACTTAACAATGATCGCGGTCGATGTATATTTTCGGTTAGTTTACAATTAAACAGATTATTCTTGCATTTTATCCATACATTAGATCCAATGTTTTTGACTTATAATACTGTATACATAAGTCTATACACCGATTGATTGTAACCGATGTTTAATTGTTGTGTCATTTAGTCCACAATCGCAGACACAGATCCAGATGGAAGAGGAGTGCGATATAGAGCTCCTGCGGGACAGAGAGCAGGCCATCCGTAAGATCGAGTCGGATATAGTGGAAGTGAATCAGATATTCAAAGACTTGGCGACAATGGTTCACGAACAGGGAGAGGTGATCGACAGCATTGAGGCCAATGTGGAGACCGCGTCCATACAGGTGCACGAGGGCACCGCTCAGTTGTCTAAAGCGCGTGACTATCAGGTTTGTCCGGCCAGTCCTCCCGCGAGGGCCGCACTTTTTCCACTGACTTTTATATCTGTTTTGTTTGAGTGGTTTCTCTCTTTCGCGACCATCGATGGCATGAATTGTTGTTTGAATTGATTTATTTGTATTTCCTATCAATCTTTCTCTCTTTCACCCATTGATTGATTGGTTTTTGTATTAATGATATGATTTTGATGACGATCTCTGAACCCAATGCCTGTGTTTTTTAGACCCGAGCGCGCCGTAAGAAACTTTGCCTCATTATAGTACTTGTGATAATACTTGCAATTATTGTGGCCGTCGTCTGGATTGAGACAAGCAGTAAATGAATTGCCATTTATTTTGATTTAATTTCCTAACCCTTTATCTCTCTCTATCTCTCCCTGTTGTCCGTGTGTTACTTTGGTTTACTCTCTCTCTTATATCACTTTCTCTCTCCATTACCTCTCCTATGATTGACTCTCTTTACGAATACTTTAATTAATTTGAATTTTCATTTTTTCATTTATTTTCAATTATTGATTAATTAATTGTTGTCTATTGTTATTGTTTTAACGGTTTGATTGATTGTCTGGTATTAATGCATAATTTGTTTGTCTATTATCTCTCTTTTGCATCCATAGAGTAAAGCGCGTCGAAAGACCTGTTTGTTGAGCATTATCTTCGCGTCTGTGGTTTTTCTAATATTAATAATTTTATGGTTTTCGCGATAATAAACGACAATAAAAGTCGGACATTCCGTTCCCCCGAAAAGTCTTCAGTTCTCGTTTACCCACCGCTCAACTCTCCAACAGTCTCTCTCTCTCTCTCTCTCTCTCTCTCTCTCTCTCTCTGCTCTGCTCTCACGTACCCAATGAGTTAATTGTAAAAATTGAACTTGGTAATTAATTAAAGTGATTACAAAACTGAATGCAAAATATTAATAAACAAAAAGTCGACGATTTCCGCAAAATTCATGTCAAAAGCAAAACTATTGAAAAGATTTACTGCAAATCGCATTAAAGTAAACAACAATTTTTATGATCAAAATTGTGTAATCAAAACAATTTTAACGTCCTATTCATTGATCATACATATAGTGCGCTCAATGGGGGTTAAGGTAGCATTAAAAGCATCATATTTTTTTATATTTATGAGTCTCATTAGGTTAGCGACAGGTATTTGTTGAGTGCATTTCTCATTTAGTAAATGTCATCATTTTGTTTTATAAATGTGAAGATTAGTGAAGAGTTTATTATTATAACAATAATAATAATAATACAAAAGTAAATAATGTGTTTCGAGATAAAGGCTTATGTGATAAGGAGATGGAAATGTCTAAATCCCTAACCAGTGATTCATTTTGTGTTTTTAAATGATGAAAACTTTTTTCTCTCTAACGATTGAGTCGTTGAAAATTGAATACAAATTGAATGTATTAGCGATAAAATGGTTAGAAATTAACAATTCAAATGACATATTCATTATCTCTTTCCACGAAAACTACTGTCCATTACTATCAATAAGTTATATAAATACCTGCATTAATATCACTTATAATGATATTCAGGTGATATGCAGTAAAAATGTGTACATTTTTGTATAAATTTTCTTTTCAATACTGAATATTTTAGTCGACAAATAATTTATTCAATTATTAATAACTGATTATCTGTTTGTCGGGAAAATATTTGCCGAGTTTTAAAGAGTTTTACGTGAATTACATTTTTAATTCAATGACTCTTTGTGTGATATTTTTAAAATGTTTTTCATTAAAAGTATAAAATTAGAGCCAAATTGAGGGTTAGTTATAATTATTTGGTATTTAGACTAAACTTAATCTCTCGGATGATCTCTACTTTACTGTACATCTTGTGAATAATTAAGCAAAATATTTGGACCGAAATATCATTGCGCTTACATTTTCTAATCTGATTTATAAATTAATTAAAAAATATTAGAAATATTTTAAAACTGCCAATCATTACGCTTTTTATATAGTATTTTATAGAAACAATTTTAACTAAAATACTTTCAGCATTTAAATCACTATTCATATGATGTAAGCCTCCGATGCTTTAAGAGATAACAATATTAATCAAAATGCAGTATAAATAAAAATAAAACTTTATTATCGGCTCTTTCTTTGAGTAAAAATGCATTTAAATGAATAAAATAATACTTCAAAAATTCAAATGCAATATAAAAATGTCAATTAGATATGGCTAGTAATCCCTCCGCCGTGTAAAATAGTATCTATAATACATACAGTGTGTGATTGTAATTAATAATGTAATTGTATTGATATGTTGTTGAGGGGCAGGGAGTGTGGCACTGATATCAAGCAGTTTTTGTTTTGAAATATGAAATCAAGTCGTCTTATAAAGTGGTCCAACAGGTGAGAGGTGTGGACGCGAGAGGAGACGTGATTCAAACAGCGTTCTCTCTCTCTCTCTCTCTCTCTCTCTCTCAATTCTTATCTCATATGTACAGATTAATCATTAAATGGATTACGATTTTTGTACTATCGATGCCGAGAGTAAATTATTGTAGTTT
This sequence comes from Medioppia subpectinata, assembly GCA_905368565.1. NCBI lineage: Eukaryota > Metazoa > Arthropoda > Arachnida > Sarcoptiformes > Oppiidae > Medioppia > Medioppia subpectinata. The sequence goes on from CAJPIZ010000468.1 coordinate 3,450, forward strand.
TAGTAACACTTAATCCCCTAAAGTATGCAAACAAAACCATTTTTTTCATTCAAACACATTTTGCCACTTCTAATAATGAGGTAATTTAGTTGTGTATAAGCTTTCAGGTGGAGAGAGGGAGTGGCAAATCAATACTACTTGTATATGACTTAAGCTCCGCTTTATTAGACTCTTGTATTATATAACTTATAACTTTGATACATACAGGGGATGGGTATCCGACCCCCCAAACCATCATAAATTTCTATCAACAATGAATGTATAGTTTATTACATTACTTTTTTGGCACGATCAAAGTTTTCTGTTTGTGTTGTTTGAGTTTTTGGCCCACACCCTACTATTAATACATTAAGTATTGAGCATGGTCGTACATTTATATACATTTAGTTTTGATTAATAAATTACAAGTGGAGAGCAATTTCTTTTCACTCTATCACAACTATTTTTCCTTTTCTTTATTACATAATTATTATATAAATATTTAAATAGTTTGTAATTAATTTTAATTGTTTTGTCTATGAATAGTGGGAACGTCGACCTCGAGCTCGAAGAATATGCCGAATCTGTCGAATTCAATGTGGTTTCAGTTGACTGTCATAACAGTTCCCATCGCCGGCAGTATTCTTCTCGTCATTCTTATAGTAATGGCAATCAAAGTCTTACGTCAAGACAATAAACGACACGAATATAATAAAAAGATTACTGTTTAATACCCTTCTTATCGTTCACTATATTTTGTACATAAATATGCACTTTATATATAAATATTAATGAATAGTCTTTTATATGTCTATATTATATGTAATTAATTTTTAAGTCAAATAATTTATTAAATTAAATAAAACTATTATTTTATATAAACATTTTGTGTAAATTAATTATATTTTAGTTCCAATATTTCAAATATAATACATATATTGTATATTTGGGTTAAAAACGAGATTCTAATTGTTTTTCAAACACAAATCAATATAAACTATATTTACCACTCAATGGACACTATTTATAACTTTTTACTCTAATTGACAAATGTTTTTCGCACAAATAGTCGCCAAAAACAGATGAATATATGATAATCATAATGAAAACCAAACACAACCTATCATAATGTAGTGTAATATAATTTTACATTTTATGACTCTCTACCCCTCGTCAGAGCCGACGACGTGTCGAATCTGTTTCTGGACTCTCTCTCTCTCTTCTTTCTTTCTTTTAATCTCTCACGTCTTTTGACGGAAATATTTTTCAATGAATGAGCAGTGGATGTGAGGCAAGAGATAATTTGGCGAAGAAGTTAGTTATTGTGGTGACATTCATGTCAGTGATAGTCAGTGATGGCAGTGACGGCATTGAAGCGTCAAATATTGTTTGCGATTCTTGTGTTTATTTATAACGAATTGAACGCAAAGTTTATTTTTAAAATTATTACAAACCTATTGCTAAACACTCCTAATGTAGAGCTCATGCAGATTCTGCTCACAACACACCTAACCATCACTTTTGCATCTCAAGACTTCTATCAATTCCGATATTCAAGAATAACAGTTAGTTATTCGCTATTTATACTAATTTATTACAGAAATCACCCAAAAATATGAATCAAAGCAACAAAACAATTGTTAAAAAATGCAAAAATGATTTAAAACCCAAAACTACAGCCAAGCATAAGATTTTCTAAACTCGAGTTTTAGTCGAAGATTGAAAAACAAATTTAGTTTTGAATCCCATATAAGGATTATCTCCCATCAGAGCAGAAGCGCTGCCGCAATGATTTCATCTGTTATTTTGCCAAAAAGTATTTCACTCTTTCGTTTTGCTAACAAACGAATTAAAACATAAGATTAAACTGTTTTTTAGAGTCATTCACAAAATGTCTTCTTCTGTGATATTATTAGTCCATAAGTATGTGTTGTCCTAATTATTCGCCACCAAAACCTCTCAATACGACTAACCATTTCATTCGTCGCCTTAATTATCGACTAAATTGTTATTGAAATTTGTTGTGATAACAGAAACAGACAATTGAAACACAAAAAACAAAGTGATAAAAGTTGTGGTGAGAACTAAACGGTCAAAATGACATCGGCTTGGAGTCAATTGGAACAGTTGCTCACGTGTTGTGTCTGTTTGGACCGATTCCGGAATCCAAAGCTACTCCCGTGTCAGCACACGTTCTGCGGCGAGCCGTGTCTCGAGGGTCTCGTCGACTACGCCAGGAGACAGATCAAGTGCCCGGAGTGTCGCGCCGAACACCGCATACCCTATAACGGTGTGCAGACATTTCCCAACAATGTCACTTTGGCCCGATTCCTGGACCTCCATCGGGGCATCACCGGCGAAGAGCCGGAACCGTTGCCCTCACAGATGGACAGATGCGGCGTTTGTGGTGAGAAAGCCTTCTGCGAGAAGTGCTCTCATTGTGATAAGAAAGTGTGCGAAGAGTGCAAAGAAGCGCATCTCGATATTCTCAGGCGTGAGATCACTCGCATCAACGGTCAGATCCGGAGGGGTCTCAACAAATTGACAGAACACTCGTCACAGTCGGCCCGAAATTGCGATAAATTACAGTCAAATTGCAAACAGATTAGGGATGAGATCACAGAATCTGTTCGCAGAATCATTAAAGACTTGAAAGACAAAGAATCAAAACTATTACACGATTTGGAAGAATACACACAAACGGAGGCAAAGGGCGGCGAAAAGACGAAAGAAGACTTGGATCAGGAATTACTGAATATAACGAGTAATTGTGAACTCATTGAGAATCACATCAATGAGAACGAGGAGTGGACGGACTCAGAGCTCGTCGAGTATAAGGAGATATTAGTGAAGACATTGGAGTTTCTGAGGAATTTAGATCCGGACACGAGTGACTTCGCCCGTAAAGTCAAGTTTCACTACAAAACAGATTTCGATGTCTTGAGACGATCTGTTGCCGACTTCGCAGAAATCAAGATAACGACACCCAATGTAATGCTCTCTCCGTCTGAAAGTTCTTCAAATTTGAATTCACTTTTGGTTCCGAACCAAACGAATCTATTGAGGAGTCAATCCGACCATCGATTGGCCCAACAGTTCCAAAGGGGAAAGACTGAGTCGAGTCGATATCTGGACATCTCTGGCAGTCAGAGCAGACTATCGGCGCTCACACACAGTGACACTGAAAGAGATAACCGACTCGAGAGGAATACATCGCCGACACGACAAAGATATAGCCGTTTCGGACGAGAAGTAGAGGACAGAGAGTCCAGAAACAGATTCGACACGTCGTCGGCTCTAACGAGGGGTTGGCCGCGGCCTTCAGACTCGGACGAGCCATCCATCGGTACGACCACTCATTTTAGGTCACGTTTTATGAGAGAACGAAACAATCAAGAGTTGAGTAGTTTTGAAGACTCGCACGACTCGGACTACGGAGGAAGTCATCGAAGTGTACGCTTCGAAGAGCCCAACACTAATCAGCCCAGAGTTAAGGTGTTTNACGACCACTCATTTTAGGTCACGTTTTATGAGAGAACGAAACAATCAAGAGTTGAGTAGTTTTGAAGACTCGCACGACTCGGACTACGGAGGAAGTCATCGAAGTGTACGCTTCGAAGAGCCCAACACTAATCAGCCCAGAGTTAAGGTGTTTGAGACCGAAGAAGTGACAAAAGGGCCGATGAGTGGAGTCATTAAACTCATTGACTCGCCATTTGTTATGCTTTCTGACGTAGTTTTGCTTCAGGCTGTCTTCGAATTTCTTGTCCTCCGCGACTTGCGTGGCGGCGGCCGTGGCGTTGGCGGGGGAGGTCACAGTTGCGGCTGCGGATGAGGTGCAGCTCGCGGCAGCAGACAAGTGAGTGAAGACGAGATCGAGAAGCAGAAGAAAGCCAATCACGTGGCGGCGGCCGCGGCGGCAGCCAATCCCATCCCCGCCCCCACACCTGTGCCACAATCGCCGAAGACATCTGTACCTCAATCGCCGACAACGGTTCCCGATTCACCGACGACTCGCATAATCAACCGAAGACTGACTCAACTTCAAAAGGAAGACTCCGTCACTCGTTATAGTCCTGATTCCTCAAGACATGGATCTGATGCGGAAGAATCAGCTCTTGGAGACGATTCCGACACCAACTCAGGCGTCGGTCGGTTTAGTCGTAGACGCGATGAGAGCGAGAGTCCACGGGTTTCCCGACAGACATCAACCCAAAGGCAAGTATCCGATTCTGTCGACAATAGTAGCGCTCCTTCTGTTGCGATCACAACAACGACAACGAAAAAGACTGCATCAAAACGAAGTCCGACAGAAGCTTAAAGAACAGGAGGCGCTGAACGCACCGCCGCCGGCACCGCAACCGCCCCCTCCAGTGTCAACGCCGACGCCTACTCCACGTCGAGCGCCGTCGAGACAAGTGAGCGAAGACGAGATCGAGAAGCAGAAGAAAGCCAATCACGTGGCGGCGGCCGCGGCGGCAGCCAATCCCATCCCCGCCCCCACACCTGTGCCACAATCGCCAAAGACATCTGTACCTCAATCGCCGACAACGGTTCCCGATTCACCGACGACTCGTATAATCAACCGAAGACTGACTCAACTTCAAAAGGAAGACTCCGTCACTCGTTATAGTCCTGATTCCTCAAGACATGGATCTGATGCCGAAGAATCAGCTCTAGGAGACGATTCCGACACCAACTCAGGCGTCGGTCGAAAATCAGCATCTGCGCTACTCTCGCTCTCAGGTGCCCAAAGGGCTGTCTGTAGTTGGGTTTCCGTTCATAGGCTAAGACAGCTGTTATCATCGCGAGGAAGACAACGCTAGTGTTGTTGCTGTTGCTGTGGAAGTGCGCTCACAATCACTCCTCCAATCGACACTCCATTGAATGAGTTTACGAACCCTACCGGTGCTATCACTGGCCCTGACTTGACTTCTCTGCCAATGAGTGGGAATAACTTTATGCCATTACAAGACTCCATAGACTCTAAAGACTATCAAGACTCTCCTGCCTGTCCTCCACCTCCACCTATGCCTACAATTAAATCCAAATACAAGTTTGTGTCGAAACCCTATATTAGTAGTACTACTGCTTCTCAGTTCACAAACAATAACTCTGTGTCCGAAAGACTAGCGAATGAAAGACATGAAAGACTGACAAATCCGACAAACGATTTGTTGTTTAATTCAAGATTTAGTGCCAAAACCACACCAAACGTCACGCGACTATCAAGTGATGTACGTTTTGATAAACACAATACCCATAACTCCGGTCCCAACAGCTATAGTGGTTATACCAGTAGAAGAAATACAGCACTCAATGATAATCTAACGCCAAACTATCCAAAAGCTACCAACGCTTCAACTAATCCCATATATCCCGCCATCTCTGCTATTAGTAGTCATTCCTCCACTAATGGTACTAATGGTAGAGTGGGTTCACCCGAAAGGCGGGTCAGTCTTGAAGACTTTAGAGGTCAGGAGCGGCCAAATTATAACCCGTATAGACAGGCGCGGCCTAACCCACTCATTCCCACACAACCAACGCCTTTAACTACACATTACTCGCACTTAAGAAGTCCGACCTCTGCAGCCATTTTGTCGACAGTGTCTCCGCCGACGACATACAGACAAACGCTTTCATCACTTGGTTTTCCAGATTCAAGTAATGAGCGACAAATCATTACGAATTCTATCGATTGGGGAATTAGTCTTTTTGATTACCTATGCTTTTCACTGGGATTTATTGTTTTCATTACTGTCCTTATCTACAGGTCTGTACGTTCGCCGCTGGGGAAGAACCCATCGATAGACCGATCCGATCGACACCACTCTACCAACACTTCCCCGCACTCAACCGCCGCACAGACAATATCTGACACTACAGTAGACACTAATAGTAGACAATCGACACAAACCATCAGCACTTCAGACAAAACAAAAATCAGAACCCTTTCCACTGACATCGAAACCGAATCCAGCGATAGTAACGCCAGCAATGACTCGAGTGCTGACTCCGAGTCTGAATCCGAAGAAGAAGACGACTCCAATCTCAAGCCATCCATCACTTCTCCCGCCGTCGCCGCCAACGCAACAGTCAGTGCCAGTAGTGGTCGACACCCGACCAGTAGTTCGCTTGACAAACAACAAGAGAGGTCTGAAAGAAACATTCAAATGCCAGCGTCTGTAAGCACTTTATTGAATCGTAGCGCACAGGCCCGCAAGGACAACCTCAACGCCATCAACAGATCCGACTCGCCCTCAGCCACCCCTTCCACCCGATTCTCCCGTCAGAACACTCTCACCGATGAGCCCAACAGCGGTTCCGATCGACCCCTCTATAAGGGAAGGCGAGCCTCAGACGCCACCAAAGAAGACTATACGCCAACCTATCAGTCCAGACGTAATCTGAGTCGAGCGGCCACTCTGGAGGACGAAGAAGACCAACCGGTGACGTCTTCGGCGTACTCACGATTCCTGTCCCGTAGCAAAACGAGTTCGGCTCTGGCGGCTGCCAAAGAGGACACCACCGCTGCCGCCGCCGGCGATGACTCCCGATTCACATACACGCGAAGACCAGACAAATTTGGTACGACTTCTAGTAGTTCTTCATATCGTAGCCGTTTGGCCAAAAGCAAGAGTTCGCATACATTATATGGTATTTGAAATGAGAAATCGTTTAGATATTTGAAAAACAGTCAAAGCCTTGACTTATATTTTGAAGTCGTTTAACATTTATAAATTTAATCGCAACTTGTTTTTCGTTAGCCTAAAAATAATCTATTAATAAGTTTTTATTTTTTACAAACAACTAATTGATTGCGATTTTCAATCATTATTTGAGTTTTTATGAGTGAATTATAACCAAAAGAATCATATTTTAAAGATTTGCAGTGAATTTTAATCGCTAATCAATGCTTACAATTAAAGCCTATAATGATTTGACTGTTATTCAAATTTTTGAATTGATTTTGAGTTCACTGATTATGAAGTGATATAGATTTCAATTGTTTTACCATTATTTTCTTATTTTCTTTCAAACTCTTAAAAATAGTGACAAATATATAACAAATAATTATTGATAGCTTTATATCTGTATAAATCATTGAATAACTATAGGCTTTGATGATAGCGATGAGGAAACTGTTTCGCCCACATATAAGAGTAAATATGGAGAGTCAGCTCTGCCTACAAGAAGGACATCTCGATCTTCGGGATATACGTATAGAACTAGAGATCCGGGAAGTCCTCCGCCAGAAGATGAGACAGGTTTGGACAAACACTCTATACCTAACTTACAATATCTTAAAACCATATATTTATTGAACAAACGATAGGCCAATCAGTGGCCCAATACTTGATCAACAAATACGGCACTAAAACGTCGATCGCATCGAAGAGCGAACCGTCCAATAGAACCAATTCTATACTCAAGAGTAAGAGCTCTCATGTCATATACGGGCGAAGTATCTCGAGTTCGGACGACGAGCCGCCCATTAGTATCCGTCGGAGCAGTCGAGACGACTCGTCCGCATCGCTCATGTCGTCGATCAAGACATCGAGCTTTGGGTTGACTTATCCGCGACAGATGTACCTCCAAAAGGGCAAACTTATGATGAAACTGGGCTCCCGGGGCACCGAAGCCGGTTGCTTTACGTGGCCTCGAGGTGTGGCCGTTGGCCAGAATAATAGCATAGTTGTGGCCGACTCTTCCAACCATAGGGTGCAGGTGTTTGACTCGACCGGACGTTTCTCTTTTGAGTTCGGCTCTTACGGGAGCGGAGAGGGAGAGTTTGACTGTTTGGCCGGAGTTTGTGTCAACAAAATCGGACAATTCATTGTTTCCGACAGATATAACCACAGAATACAAGTGTTTGACGCTTCGGGAAGATTTATGAGGGCCTTCGGCAGTGAGGGCCGATCCGACAGCCGATTCAGTTATCCCTGGGGTATAGCTGTGGACGCGTTGGGCTTTATATACGTCTGCGACAAAGAGAACCATAGGATTCAAGTGTTTCAATCGGACGGCCTTTTTGTGGGCAAGTTTGGCACAATCGGCAGTCGGACCGGGATGTTAGAGCACCCGCACTATATCGCCGTCAGTAACACCAATAGAGTCGTTATCAGCGACAGTAATAATCACAGGATTCAAGTTTGTATTGTTTTTTTAAATTCCTGAAATTTTTGATAAAACATATATTTATCATACGATTCGTTGATTAAAACCTTGTGTTTGTTATATTTTTACTATTTGTTAAATTAATGTTATTTTTGTTTTGTTGTATTAAAAAATAGATCTTCGATGTGAACGGGCGATCACTTTCCACTTTTGGCAGCGAAGGTATTGTCGCATTTTGAAAAACTTGTTGCACACATCCCTCCCATCCCTGCCTTCGCATACCATTAACACTGTATTCCCACTACTTTTTTTCGCTGTTGTTTTTTATGTCATTATTTCGACATAATGTGAGACATTGAACAGCTATTTATAGAGCGAAACAAATAGTGAACATAAATGTTGACATTTGTATGCAATTCATAGTGCTTTTAAAAAACACAAAGTATTCAACGAATTTACACAAATAATTAATTTTATTACTTGAAGTAAATGTCAAGAATAACTAGGGTTGTTACTTTACCGGTAATATTAATTTCAATCTTACATTACAGGTAATATTCGGTAATTTACGGTAATATTCAGTAAAATTGGTAATTTTCCACAAATAAATTGAATAAATGTTCAGTTCTTTATGAAATATTAATTATATGCCTAATTACGATAGTTATCAATTGTATTATAATTAAAATCTACAGAATTACTATCAGAATTACAATTAAGTTCGGCATTTTTATCATTTTTAAAACAAAAATAACAAATGAAAACAATTTTGCTCGTTATATATTATTAATATAGTCATTATTGTCTTTCATTTATATTAATTTTAATTATAAATCCAGTAATAATTAATGTTCAAAATTAAAGTTTCTTTTAAATTATTGAATTATTTGCATTTTGGACATGACTAATATCAAATGTTCTGTATATTTTGACAAGTCACGTGTTTGAATGTTGTAATTTACATGTAAGATTCAGAAATCATGGTAATTTACATGTAAATTACCGTAAATTACCACGGTAAAATTGTAATTTACCAAGTGTCACAACCCTAAGAATAACTCACTGTATAGCACATATAACACATAAAACAAACATTTAATGCTTTTTAAAACTGTCGCTATAATTATAATTAAATCTAAACTATAGGTTCAAATGAGGGACAGTTTAAGTTCCCACGGGGTGTAGCGGTAGACGACCAGGGATTCATTATAGTGGGCGACAGCGGCAACAATCGGGTCCAGATCTTTAACCCGGACGGCACTTTCCTCAAGGCGTTCGGCACTTGGGGTTCGAGTGAAGGCGAGTTCAAAGGTCTGGAAGGAGTGGCCATCACATCGACCGGCAATATATTGGTCTGCGATCGGGAGAACCATCGGATTCAGATGTTTTGAAGCACTTTTGTTCAACACATTTAGTTTTCAGAGCTTTTTCAAAAAGTTATCGTTTAATTTTGTTTATCATTTTGTTTTATTTCAATACTTTATAGAGTTTTTTAGTTTATTTATAGTTTTGGTTATGTCTTTATATATGTGTAAACGACAGGATTTAGGCCTATCATCGATGGTTAGGCCTATTATCCAATGAAATATAAATTTCACAATTTTTACATTTTATTTAAAGCTTTTTATTAGAGTCGATAAGTCAGTGGAAAAGTGGAAAAATATTTGTTTTGCCTGAAATCTAATTGATTTACAGAATCAGTCATTCAATAGATAATAGTTTTATTTTTTAAACTAATTTTAACACCAGTTTTAAATCGTTTACTAACTATTAAGTTGTTATTTGTTTGAAAGAATTGGATACCAAAAAATACTCCAAATGTACAAAAAAAAGTAATGATGATGAATAAATTGTAAAATAAATTAATTGAGTGATAAATTAACTCATAAAATGTGTTTTATTGATACAAAAAATGTGATAACAATTTACAAGAGAGTTGAATGGAAATTACAAATTTAAAAAATCTACAAAAACAATGAAATAATGCACTCATTGGGAGACAATTTAGATGAAGAAAATGGCGAAAATGAATGGCAAATAAATGAGAGATTTAATTGCATTCAAAGATGGGCTCCAAATCATTTCGGGAGGGATTCGGTCGGTAAGTGCCTCTCGTGTCGACCAACTCCTCAACTGACGGCACTTTCTTCGGCTTCTTCTCGAAACACTTGAAAACTCGAATACAAAGATATGCCGACAGAAAGAAGATTATTACATCCAACAGGTATTCGGAGTACGAGAAGTCGGCTGACCATCCGTTCCCGCCGTCGTTCACATTGAACCGGATGTCAATCAAATTGAATTCAACGCCTTTTCCTAGAAATTCAACACTAAATTTGTAAATCAATTCAAACCACAAATAACTTTGCGAAACAAACCGTTGAAACTATCGATAATCATAAGTATGAAACCGGCGAAGAGTTTGGCGCCTTCGATGAACGTCGCGATCACCAACACATCCACTAACGCCAGACACGCGCCCATGAATATCGCAAACATGACAAACGCGTAGACATAGAGGACACCAGTGATGACAATTGTGGCCCACTTTCTCATCGACGCGTCGTTCAACTCGAAGGACAAGAACTGCGAACAGTCTTCGGAACAAACTTCGATCAATATCTTTGACGAGTCGTCGGCTTCCGAACTGATATACTGGGTATCGTTGACCAGTTGGTCGTCGTTCAGATTGTTTTGTGTCTTTCTGGGGTCTGTTGTCTCGAGTGAGTCGTTGGATGCGGTGATCTCTTTAGCGTCCAATAAGATTGTCATTGTTATGGCACTCGAAGAGTCATCGGAAGGCGAGTCATCTTTAAGCCAGTCTTGCCATTCGGACGAGTTGTTCGAGGGTTTGGCGGAATCGCCTTTGGAATCGCTTATCTCAAGAACTTCATGCAAAATGTTGTCCTTATTGAGCAATTCATCGCTTGGAATATAAGTAAATCTCTCGACATGTGTCTCGTTTGTGGTCTTCGGTTTGTCTTCTTCGTCATCATTCAAATCTAAGACTTCCATAAAAAGCGGATCTGAATCTCTCTTCCGTTTCTTCGAGTCTTCGGCGTCGTGGAGGACGTCATCCATATTTACTTCAAGTAAATCGCTATCTTTTGAGCCGTCACTCAATTGCTCATTGAGATCAATGGTCATAAAGTCTTTGGTCGAGTTGTGGCTCGCATTGGATTCCTTAGTAATCCTTTCAATCGATAGAAACACTTGCGTTGCGTTGGCCTCCGGTTGGGATCCGTTGCGTCGATTGGCGCTCATATCGAAGTCAAAAGTCTCCTGAAAGCCAACGAACGCCAACTGATCCTTCGTGTCATTGAAATGGGCGTCAAGACTGCCATTGGCTACGGAGATAAACTGCGAAGACTTGGACACAGTCTTCTGGGAGAGTCGTTGCGCTCGCTTTCGGCGCAATTTGACGACAGTTTCTTTGGACTCAATGTTAAGCCCGCGAACCGACTTAAACAGAGCCGACGAGTGGTGAGAGATGAAGAGCGGTGTGGATGTGTTGGCGGTGATGGCGGTGGCGTTGGGACACGGATGACAGTCAAATGTGGTGATCGTAAGCCAAGTGGCGAATGTGCAGTAAATTACACGACTCAACAGCGATATGAACGACAAGACAATCACTAAGAATCGCAGGAATGAACACTTATTCTTCATCTGTCGCCGAGAATGGGTCACATCTTTCGACGCTTTCGATGCCATCTCTTCGGCCGATGTTTTTTGTTTGCAGTCTTTTTTAGAGATAATTATTGGGAAATGAAATCAAAATTGTCTGAAGAATTGGGATCTGAAGTCCGGTTTGAATTCAAATTCTCGATTTGACATAACTTTACAGTTAATGCTATAAAACATTGTTTAACGTATAATAACGAGACTTTTTCTGACACTTATTTTTGATAATTTGTTCACAATTTCTTTTGCATTAGTTTTTTTACAAATTCTCGATTTGACATAACTTTACAGTTAATGCTATAAAACATTGTTTAACGTATAATAACGAGACTTTTTCTGACACTTATTTTTGATAATTTGTTCACAATTTCTTTTGCATTAGTTTTTTTCAGCGATTTGTTTAGTAATACAGTTCTTCTCGATATGAAGACACTGTTTTTCAGTGACAATTGCTTCAAATATTTACTGTTTGTCTTAATGTTAATCAACGAATGGCTTCAATGAACGCAAAGTTAACTCATGTGAATGAATAGGAAAAAAGTTTTTCCTAACAAAAACTTTTGGTTTAATTTAAAATTTTGATTTTTACTTAAAATATCGATATTATTTATTTAGTAATCTATCATAAGTTGAGATAAATATTTCAAAAAAAACTTAATTTAATTTCACTCATAATATACCAGATATTTGATAAGAAATCCGCTATATTTGCGCAAAGATCTAAAAAACACGGTCTAAACACCGATTTCACAATATTTACTGAAACTATCTTTTAAAGCATTTTTTGCATAATTTGTATGCAATTATAAAATTGAGAATAAATTATAACAAATTCTCGATTTGACATAACTTTACAGTTAATGCTATAAAACATTGTTTAACGTATAATAACGAGACTTTTTCTGACACTTATTTTTGATAATTTGTTCACAATTTCTTTTGCATTAGTTTTTTTGAGCGATTTGTTTAGTAATACAGCTCTTCTCGATATGAAGACACTGTTTTTTAGTGACAATTGCTTCAAGTATTTACTGTTTGTCTTAATGTTAATCAACGAATGGCTTCAATGAACGCAAAGTTAACTCATGTGAATGAATAGGAAAAAAGTTTTTCCTAACAAAACTTTTGGTTTAATTTAAATTTTGATTTTTACTTAAATATCGATACTATTTATTTAGTAATCTATCATAAGTTGAGATAAATATTTCAAAAAAACTTAATTTAATTTCACTCATAATATACCAGATTTTGATAAGAAATTCGCTATATTTGCGCAAAGATCTAAAAAACACGGTCTAAACACCGATTTCACAATATTTACTGAAACTATCTTTTAAAGCATTTTTTGCATAATTTGTATGCAATTATAAAATTGAGAATAAATTATAAATTATTGATTGCATTGACGTGAATATGAGTGAAAAAAGCACTGCATAATAATTAGGGCTAATTGTTATCGACTACGAAAAAACAACAGTCATTATATACACAAATTCAGAGCTCACCATAAAAATGGATAAAATATTCAAAAACTAATCAAAATTTAGTTTATTTTTTCATTTTTCGGGAACATATCGTACGCATGGATAAGAAAGTTGTAATCAATTGACAAAACACTTCAAAACTACTCAAAAAATGTATTGTTTTGTTAAAAGTTTGTCGTAATAATAGTTACGACTCAAACATACACTGTCTTAACGATCAGCTAATGAATGCACAGCAAAAAAGTCAGTAATAATTTGATTAATACCTGAGATTATATGCCATAAAATACTCTCATGTCTTTACGGGTCGACTGGTGTTCAAATGCCTTCACAACCAACAGATGATTGGGTTTTAAATATTTATTAATAGATATCATAATTATTGTTAACGTTTCAAAGTCAAGAACCGCTCATCCGATCCTTTAAATCATATGTTAATTACAAATCACTAAAAATTTGCGGAAAATATTTACACTATTTATAAACTTTTTTAACGTTAAGAAACGCTTAATTTAATTAAATATTTATTTATAAATTAGAATATTTATTCAATTAAATACAAATGAATAAAATAAATATTATGTTTAAAACAGTATTTTATTTAGTTTTTAAAACTTTAAAACTAGGAATTAATATAAATTGCAACAAAAAATGACTAAATTATATATTAATTGAAAAACAAATCAGTAATCATTTGAAACACAAAATGCAATAAAACTCTAAAACAATATATAAATACATTTTCTAAAAATTATTTAATCCGTGGATTAAGTCTTGAATTTGAATCCATTGTCTAATTTGAGTGCAAAAGACTGACCACAAGAGCAGCCCTGTTGTGACTGAGGATTATTGAGAACACGGAACGAGCTTTTGATCAGCTCTTCGCTGTAATCAATAGTGGATCCGTTCAGGTATTGCATCGACTCGTTATCGACCACCACTTTGACGCCATTCTTCTCGAAGACAATGTCTTCAGCAGTGGTTTTGTCCGTCACGTGGAAGCGATACTCAAGACCAGAACAGCCGCCGCTAAGCACTTCCACTCTTAACATCTCCTCCTTTTTGTCCAACACTTTCTTCAATCGTTTCACACAATTATCGCTGATATCTATCGGCGACGAAGACAGCGGTCTCGACGACGACTGGCCCTCATTTGGCGTCCCTTTGATGGCACTGTCTTTCAGCGCATTGTCTTTCAGCGGATCCGTGGCGTCGATGTCTTTGCCAGCGTTGGAGTCGACGGCGTGTCTGGAAGTGACGGACAAATACTTGCAATGGTTTCTCATTAAGACTTCATTCAAACGTGTATTCATTAAAATGTGATTAAACTTGAAATGAGTGTTCATTTTGTGAATCAATACTCTCTTCACAATCGACACAAACAAACACTTATTAATTGTCACTAATTTTGCCATTGATTTGCGATTTCAAACACTAATCCGATTACTATTTCATTCATACAATCAATGCATTCATTAAAACACACATCAAATCAATCAATCGTTTGTTGTTTTCATTCAACGAAAAAACTTAACGAAAAACAAAACAAATATTTTTGTTATTTATTTGGCGTTTCGTTTGTTTTGAACGTACTTTTCATTCGCATTCAAAATATACGCCAAACCTCTGAATGCAATGCAATGTATGTGTTATGCAATCGCTTTTATTCGTTCACTTATTAACCTTCAACTCAATATGAAATTGTCATAAAAAATTTTCAACAATTGTACTCAATGTGAAGGGCTATTGATTGCGCAATACTGGTCACAAAACCTGTTACGTAAGTACAATTTTCAACCCCACTACGTATCGTTATACACTACAACCCCTCACCCCCCGCACACCCACCCCCTCTTCTATGAGAACTACATATATTAATAAAATTGAGGAATGGAATTATCGCCAATGCTTGCGCTGTAATAATTAGCCCTTTTTATACACACAACGCAATGCAATGCACACAACAAATAGACCCAAAATATATTTACTTCCAACAAATATCGCGGAATTGGAATTTTGTGGCATTTGTTCATAAATAACGTAAACATATATTCGGTTCGGAAAAGCGTTGAATTGAGTGGAAAAGGGTTCGCATTAAATGAGCAGAAAAGCGGACGTAATCTATGAGTTTGAACGGAACCCACATTACAATCACATCCAAAGGTTATAAAGTGTAGACTTATAGCGAAAAAGAGGTCATAATTGCAGTGAAAGTGATATTCAATTCATTCGTTCAGTCATTCAATTGATTCAAAGATCACTTCTTTTTTTGTGTCCAAAACTTTGTGCGAAACTAATCGTAAGTATTGAATGAATGAAAGCGTGGATCAGATGTCGGGATGCGATGTATGCGTGGCTTAAGAGTGGAAGTGATGTACGAATTGAAGGTCAGGAGTGAGAGAGAGAGGGAGAGATGTGTTCACGTTTTGCAGCGATTGCATCACTTTTGGTGACCAATTGATGAGCGATTAGATTGTGATTATCTGTTGACTTTTTAGTGTGGAAGCGATGGCAGACATACCCGCGGGAGACGCCGAGAAGGGGAAGAAGGTATTCGTGCAGCGATGCGCTCAATGCCACACCACGGAGAAGGGCGGCAGTCATAAGACGGGACCCAATCTTCACGGACTGATGGGCCGAAAGACGGGCCAAATGGCCGGCTTTGACTACACGGAGGCCAACATCAAGAAGGGTATGTGTTCTGGAGGGGTTGAGCTGATCCGGCGATGATGTGGTGATTGGTTGGTGTAATGGGTGTCTAATCCATGGCAGGTATCACGTGGTCGAAGGAGACACTGTTCGAGTACTTGGAGAACCCAAAGAAGTACATTCCGGGCACTAAAATGGTGTTCGCGGGCCTCAAGAAGAAGAACGAAAGGGCGGATCTGATCGCGTACTTAGAGTCGGCCACCAAATAATGCCATCACTTTCTTCGCGCGCTTAGGAATTAATTTTAAAATTTTCATTCAAGTATTCTTCTCCTTCTTCTCTGTCTTATTGTCTTTGTTTTTAGTTATTTAAACAATTCATTCAATTATTATATAATTATTTAATGCTTTTTTGGTTTAGGAATAAATTTATCGCAACCTCTTATTTATGGTTTGAAATTATATATGTTTTAGAAGTTATTTTCAAATTGTCTTAAATTAGCTCTAAATTACATTCGGTATTCAAGAAATGATTAATTTATATACTTTTTATTTGTGGTTTAAATTCACGTTTTTTGTTGAATCGATTGCAACCGCTGTTAAAAGTATTGTTATATTTTCTGTTTTGTTTTTTAGTTATAATTAATTAAAAATTAAAATCAAAATTTATTCTCTGCTTTATTTCTATCACTCTTTTTGCTTAACATTTAACACAATAAAAGTCTCGTTATTTAACCGACCGGTGATTGAAATGCAAAGTCTATCCTATTATTCAATATCGGAATTGAAGGTTAAATCTTATGCTGAAGTGATAATAGCATTACTTTCACAATAAATAAGACTCAAAACTTATAATAATTGATATAACAGTAAATGTGTGAATACTTTCGCATCGCTGTAGTAATAAAACCAATGATAAAATTTGTTTGGCAGTGAATGACGAAATATCACCTCAACATTGAGTTGAATTTCACTGCTAAACCACTTTTATACATATGATTATCCAATGGAAACACGTGTTCACTTCAATCAATGTCTAACCATAAGTATTACACAAAAATCGCTGTTTCTATGACTTCAGTCCTCCAGTTATTTAATCACTGATTGTATCGTAAAATAGCATTGATTAGAAAAATTGGCTTAAAATTAGTTGATTTTGATAGACTATTAATGATAGTATTATAAATAGATATTTTTTAGGCACATGTAACTTAATTATATGATTGAATTTCTAAATTATAAATTGTTTATCCCTTTTCAGTATGATTTTCATAGAGAATTGTTATTTTTATAATAAAATAATTAAAACAATTATTGAAATATCTGTTGATTGCAATTATAAGGAATGTTTGAGACATTCATTGAATACGCTTACAAAGTAATTAATTTAATAAATTTTAAGAGTAAACCAACTATTAATTTAACATAAATTATTTTTCATTTATTTAAATTATAAAAACATTCATCATGATGACAACAATAATTAATTACATCATTATATGAATTCATTGATAATAAATTACTGTTATATAAAACATACAAATAATAATATTTAAACATTAAATTAAATAGTTGTCGAAAATGAAATCAAAAATAAAACTAAAATCAACAAGGTCGTTTGTTACATAGTTTGAAATGCAAACTATTAATAAAACAATTGCCAATAAATTGATAATTAAGTCATGTTTGGGATAATCATTGTTGTCGTCAGAGATGCGCTCTAATAGGAGACTACGGTGTGTTGAATATCTCATCGGCGGTTATATTGATATCACCGGCAGATGTGAATCACATGTGGTAACTGTTATCTTCTTATGAACTGGAGTCCAATTTATTAGATCATAAAGTGTTGAACTTGTGGTCAATCAATTTGCCAGTAATTGAAACTCAATTTTACTTCAATATTATATCATATACTGTACTGTATTTTTATTAATATTGTTTTTTGTAGTAAAAACTTACTAATTGTTTAACTTTTATTACGTTAATTGTTGTGACAAAAACAAATACATTTGACAATTATTAATAAAATGTTTATTTTCTAGTAAAAAAAATCATGAATGACTTGTTTGGAACAGTTCAGGTGATGCAAAGAGTGTTAATTTACTTTTGTTAACTTTGTATCTCAAATATATACATCGATTTGTAAAAATTGTTTAAAGCCTTGAGATTAAAGCCAAGGTTTAGTTTAAATTTTAAACTTTAAAACCAATAATTCAATGCGAATTCAATGTAATTTTAAATGTTAATCACATTAAAAATACTATTCAATAATATTGTGGAAATAAATAGATTGAAGATTTTTTAAATAATAATGGATAAACACATCATAAAAGCTTAAAATAACACGTTTTAAATATCAAATCGTAAAACAATTTATATTGATTTAAAAATAATAATGTAAATAATACCGAGAGTACATTTCTATCTTATTAGGCACTTTGATTTTGAATTCATTATCTAATTAAATACAAAGTAAGTGATTTTCCTAATTATTTTCATTATTAAATAATTAAAATAATTTCAAAACATTAACTCTAAATTATATCAGTTTTGGAGTACTGTATCAAAGTTTGAGTTTAAACGCAGATTAAAACTTTATTTTACACTTTGAACACCAATTTTATAAATAAAAATTGGTTTTGGATTTTAGTTGTGATAAGAAATTATTTGTCAAATATAAATAATACCATTAACAGTAAATTCACCATAAATTTAGTGAAAATTACGGAAAATAGCGACAAAATTCATACGAAATACTTGTGAATTATAATATTAATAGTCGAGAGTTTGTATTTGTTTGACAGATTGTTTGATAAATTGTTTGTTTTGCAAAAATAAATTTATTTATAAATCTAAACACTTGTAATATATTCAGTGGACAATGCATTGAAGTTTATTAGAGGATCTGTTTTACATCTTACCTATAATAAGACACTTATAAATTACTTGTTATATACATTCCTGTATTAAAAACCATGTATTATTCGCATCTTTTGATGACATTAACACAGTTTCAGACATGCATTTGTGGTTTTTTATACCGTCTGCCGTTTACGTCAATAAAATATTTAGTTTTTTTTAATGAATTTTAATCAAAGTTATTATCCTTCACTCGTTAGAAATGATTTAAACACATGAGACCTTTCCTTCATTATGTTATGCATCAAAAATAAATTAATATTTTTTATTTCGTCTGCAATTTACTGACTGAAAGCACTTTCTCCAAACATTTCTCTTTCAAACATAAAATTTTATTTAAATTATGTCTTTGAATACAAATTATTACATTAATTGAATTACCACTTTATATGTCATAATACTTATGTAATTAGTATTACTATATAATTATATCAATAAATAATACTAAAAAAATGAACCAAAGATCAATAATTTTAGCATCATAATTTATTTTGTGATTCACATTTTTTGGTATTAATGGAATTAAGCATAATACAAAATTTGATATAGACAAATATGATTTTAAATGTATATTTAATGTACAGAATGTAACAGTAATGATATTTTTCTCTACTTAAGGCTAATTTATAATATAATTACCTTTTCATAAATATTTTATGTAAAATTATCTCACAATAATATCCTAGATTAGTTAATATTGAATTCATAAAACTAAGTTATACTAAAAATATAATAATATTTTTGCGTCGTTTACGTGAATATTAATGTTTATTTCAAGTCTTATATAAATTAAAATTATAATAACATTTAATACACCTGTAAATATTGATATACTACATGTACTAACGATTAATATTAGCTGTCTATTTGTTTTAAAATACACCTCTATTTCCAATTGTTTTGTATTTCATAAACAATAATCAATTGATAATATGTTTTAATTGTAATAAACCCATAATATAAGTCTCTCTCTCTCTCTCTCTCTCTCGCACTTACTTTCACTCACTTTCTCATAACATATATAATTACAAATGATATACAAAAAATGCAAAGACTTTTAAAAGGAAAGATCACATTTAAATCGAGTGTAATATTATTTCAGTCTCTCTTATCCGTTAAAATGTCAGTTATATATCAAATGAATAATTCTTTCGTTGAACTCATTTTCAGTCAATTCTTTCCTTTACTTACATTTAAGGGAAAAAGAGTATGAATTCATGAGTTGTTTAAAAATTGTTCATTGAATTAGAAATTTTGAGATAACTTTTTGTGTGCAGTCTCTCCAGGAATAGGCAAAACATTTGCAATACTATTCATTCGGTTATGAAATTTATTAATATATGGTATAAGTAGTCAAAATGTGATTTGTATTTATCATTAAATTTGTATTTTATTAAAATATGCATTTTTAGGTTACGTGTAATGAATTCGAGATAAATAGTAAGATCTATTTAGAACTAATGAAGTTAATTGATAACTGTTTTAAATTGTTTAATATTAGACTTTTAAATAATAAGATTAATTATAAAGTCTTTACGCACAGAAAAAGTTAGAAAATTGCAACAAAAGTCCAGAATAATTGTTTGGCGGAAACAATTTGTCTTAAAGTTTTGCAGAGATGACAGTATAAGAGAGAGAAAGCGAGAGAGAGAGAGAGAGAGACCAAGAATTTCTTATAGTAATTGTGTTAACCGGTTGTCGGTTTGTGTGAACAACAAAAGTTAAGGACAGCACCACTACTAATGTCCGGGTCTTTAGTTACTATTTAGGAAAAGGGATGACACAAATAGAGGCAGAAAAAGTGGTTCACAAAAATTTTTGTCCAAAACTAATAAAAAGGAAACTAAAGTCTTAACTGAAAAGAACAGAAACATATTTATCACATAAATATATATATAAAAACTACAAGTATTACAACACCATTGAGTGCATTGGGACTGACGCGAGAGAGAGAGAGAGAGAGACCAAGAATTTCTTATAGTAATTGTGTTAACCGGTTGTCGGTTTGTGTGAACAACAAAAGTTAAGGACAGCACCACTACTAATGTCC
>CAJPIZ010000469.1:0-24315 GCA_905368565.1 Medioppia subpectinata
ACTTACTCAAATGTTTGGTTGAGGAATAGCTGGAATTTTTTAGCACTGACTTTAATACCTGATTTTAGCCATAAGTTTTAAACTCACTGGGATCGAAATATCCCATGGATACAATGCTTTGGTTAATATACAGTAAGTTATATGCAATATAAATGTACAACTTATATTTTCTCACATACTATATACTAACATGTTTTATCATAAACCACATCATACTAGTTGTAAAACACACAAAATAAACACAATATTTCAAAAAATAGTTATATATAATAAATAAATTATCGAAAAATATCACTCAATAACAAATAGCAATTTGTCGGGAAATAATTTGGTCTCAATATTACGTTTTCACTGTATATTATAAATAATGGATGTATTATATAAGACCCGGCAGTCGTAGTCAATACACAAGTAATGACTTTCAATGCCTTTCAATAGATTATCAGAGTATAAAGGGTATACTGTATATTGATAGAGGGTGATAGATCTTATATAATACTTACTAAAAATAGCTAAATATTTACTCAATTATTATATTTATAACTACTCCAAACGAATGATACTATAGATGATTACAATTTACGTGGTGTTTAATATTTAATATTTTAAAAATACAATTATAGCATTTATAATATAGAAATTATTTTTAAATGAGCAAGATTTATTTAGTAGATTTGGTGTACTCTAGTTATTTGGCATCAAATCATGGCATTTATGAGATGTTTTGATTTGATGTATTGCCAGAAAGTGTTCTTTCGGTTATTAAAGTCACTCAATATATTCTAATGGATAAGAGATGGACCATCCGTTCAGAGATGGGCTGCAGTTTGCAAACAAATATCACGATTGGAAATGCATTTCAGTATATTTTTCCACATATAAATCTATGTAATTATTTATATAATGTTATGTATAGTTAGTATTTATAGGCATTGAATGAATCCAAAGAATTTTGTTCAATACTATGGATGGACTTATGGCAAGAATTTATACTTTTTAATTAAATACTGAAAATTTAATTAAAGATAACTATAGGATTTGAATAGATATTTAAGTGAATTAAATTTTTGTGTATTAAATGTACATTTAATACTTTTTTTTATTAAAAGTTGACATTTTAATGATTTTGCTTTAAATTTCATAAAGAATGCAAACTTTTAATGTAATAAATTTTTATTTTTTATTTCAAATCTCTTTAAAAATCACTCATTCATTAATAATTTATAAAATATGCAATAATATAGCAATTTATATGCATAAAAATCTCCTATCTATGTATACTGTACTGTATAGACAATATGAAAGACAAAATATATTTTGTTTTTAATATATCAGGCTTTATATAAAGTTATGCAAGATAAATGTATAATTATTTGTAAATATTTTATTCCTAAGATAATAAACTTTGATCAGCGGTCTATTCACTGCACTAATCCTCTATTATCCCCCATTGTGTCACCAATTTTTCAATTTCCTAATTGAAGATTAAACTTGATGTTAAGACCAAAAATTGAAGACACCCCCGATTTGATGACATTTGCCATTTTTAACACCATTTCTCACACACACATTAGAAATGTTAGGTATCTGTGGTAATCAGTAGGGGGTATATCAGTGTTGATGGCAGTGTGGGTATAGTTTTTATACCTCTTGTTATTAAACTTTAATTGGGGTTATATTTTCAAAAGTACTTTTTTCGGGAATTTTTATAGCATTGAAATACTGTAAAACACCGTTAATTTAATCGCTAGCCGTTTGTAAACATCTCTAAGTGATCCTCAATAGTCTATTCACTGCATCCCTACCCCATGAACATATCATCAGCCAATATATTTGACATCGGAGTCCCGAACCAGTTTAAACACTACCCATAAATGACCAAACATCGGGTGACCACCACGGCTACAATTAAGGGCGCGGCACATTTTTAGCTATAGTGGTCATTGATGCCCACTCACATAATTTACATCATAAATGTGTTTAAATTTTCGAGTGAGAAATCGCGTCAAATAAGCTTTTTATAAATTTGTATAAAACAATGCCTAATATGTGTTGCCGTACGGGTGGCCAGACATCGGTTGGACAGACATTAATATGCAATTTGGACACAAATATACATAAACTAATAATGAATGGATATTTCAGGCCAATAATGAGCACACCTACTCATTATAAACATCTAGATAATCCATTTACAAATAATGATACCTTTAACACGCATAACTTTATATAAATAATAATATTAATTATATTTATATTATAATTACTAATTATTAATTGAAATTAGAGCTCATTATTAATGACAATACTGAATGAGATATCGCTAGTGTCGGGTCGGGTGGCTGTGAGGGGTCGGGTGTCGTACGCGCCGCAGGAGTCGTGGGCTTTCATAGCGAGTGTTCGACAGAATATTCTGTTTGGCTCTCAATATAATGAAGAGAAAATATAAATTTGTATAAAACAATGTCTAATGTGTATATTGTTCGGGGAATCGCTGGCCATCGATGACAATAAATATTTTTAATATTTGTATCACAAATGAATCTCAATATATAGTAGATTTGTATAACAAAGAGCTTTGTCTTATAAGCATGTGTTTTACTTACAAAAATATAAGTTAAAGTTCAGGTAGCATTTTTGGACATAACTTTTTTGTTCACCTAGATATTATAATCTAGAGTCAAGAGTCTAGAACTATTATTATTAAACAAAAGTATTTATTTTGTCCACTAGTCTTCGATTGACCACATTTTGTCTTATTGCCCCGTTTTTAAAAATATAAAATATCTTTTCTCCCTAAACAATATATTTCGAAATATAAGCGATTGGAAAGGGATGTGTAAATTATATTATAATATATTATAAATTATATTATACAATGAATGTTCAATTTGGTACCATAAATATATAAATGTGGTTTATAAAATCATGATTCTCACTTCTCTTCACGAACCCTATAAGTAATGTTAAATGTATGAGAATAAGTTAATGTTATTCCAATGGGATAATGTTTCTCTATGGAGATACTTTAAATAAAACTTACAATTTTAATAAAACTAATTTTTATTAAATATATGTAAGATTCTAAAAATACCAGTATTGAAATCATCCCAAAAATAGAATTTTGCATTTTCCAAATTGTTGTTAACGTATAGCATTGCGTGTAAATTTTGTTTATTTAAATGAAATATAAATAATTAAAATTTATGTAAACTTTATATAATATATAAAATGTTAAAGCAGTTTAAAAATAGAATTTAACATTTATAACAATGTATAATTTTATTCTACTACAGATGCAGCACACTTTCTATACAGTATATTATACATGTAATATTTTGTATGTCTTATATGATATTTATAAATAATTATTTATTTTGCATAATATACTGAAAACTGTACATAATTAAATATTGATATTAAATATATTTCTCATTCATTTTTTAAAAAAGAGCAACAATATTATTTATTTGCTAAATTTATATTTGTCAAAATGTAGAATATAGTAATATACTCAAAAGCATTTGCTCTATACTAATAAAAATCATTAATATACAGCGTAATAATTATGCGATATTGCACAATATGACTAAAAATTAATTAGGTTAAATAACAGAAGATAGAAATAATTTTGATAAAAACAATAAATTAATCTATATAAAAATTGACAACATATGCATATTTATAAAATGCCAATAGCATTAAATGTTTTATCATTAAATAAAATAATAACAATTGTAATTAACACAATACTAAAAACATCATATGAATGTTGTAATTAAATAATAACAGGTAATAAATTTAATCAATATTCAAGTGTAATATATTCAAAAGTATATTAATTATATGTTTTGCATAGTCTAAAGTGAGTTATATCAATTCGGTTGCAACAGGCATTGTAGTTCTTATAATGTGGAATTTTTTTTTGTAATTTTTGTCTCATTATTTAATCATAATATATTATAATTTATTTAATTTATTTTTTTTGCAAAAATATACTCTAACAATATTTTATATGTTATAAATTATAATTTATAATATAGTATAAAATTAACATAAAAACATAAATTACACGTAATTCGCAATAGTGAAGTGTAAAATGAACTTTGGTTACTCGAATAGAGGTTAAATTAAATTACTTAATTTTTTGAACTGTAATTAAAAATAATAAAACTAGGTTTTAAATAAGCAATAATATTTTATTATCTTATTTTATAAACATTTTCATAAATTATCATAATGAATGAAAAAAACTGTATGTTTTTATTGAATATTACTACTTTACAACAATCATCAAGCTCAGTTAGTAATATCAATTGTAACATTAGGATTCCTTTGGCACAAAGCGATGTAAAGTTTTGTATATTCTATTTGTTTAACTGAAATATACTGTATATAAAATTAAATGTAATTTTTGTCTATAGTTTCGACAGATAAACACAAGTCTATTTAAAATATGCGATGACTACTCATTTGTCATAGATTTGATATATAATTTTGTGAAATGCAGGTAAATATTAATTTGAAGTTAATAATAAATAAATAACCATAAAATAAAATATAATACTGTATAAATGATAAAATAAAAATTATATTATATAATTGAGTAAATATTATTTGATTTATTATAGTGTGACATTTGTGACACCGCATCCGAACATCGGGGGTGTTTTGTTAGCAAATGGCAGTTGGACTGGAATTATGGCTCAACTCAACCAAAATGTAAAGTAACTTTATTTGCTATATATTTTTTAAAAATAATGATAATATTGTGCTATATTTAAATATAGAGAGCCGACATTTCTCGTTTCTGGATGACTTGTACGCCTGATAGGCTGTCAATAAGCGAATTGATATACCCGGCATCTATTGGCAATGTAATCACCATATTATCGAGCGAGGTGCATCAATTTGATAAATTGACTTTGTTAGATACATTTAGTACAATATTATGGGTGGCGATAGTATTGTCCTGGATTATTAGTACTTCTGTTACATTTACTTACCACTATATTCACCATCGTCAAATTTATAAACAATTCTATCCAGCAGAAATTTCTGTGTATATTTTCCTAGATTACATGTTGGTGCTTTTGGGAAAATGTAAGTTACCGGAAATAATTTCAGAAACTTTATTAGATTAATACTCTACTATTTTTAGCAATAATAAGCAAATATACACGAACAAGATCATTCGCTAACATTGTATTAACTATATGGATAATCAATTGCTTGTTTTTGATGCAATGGTTTACGAGTGGCTTTCTATCAAATCTGGCAAACAGTCCGGTGTTTACCATAAACTCATTGTTTACCATAAACTTGGCAAAATGGTTTTGCTTACCAGGGATTTCTCAAGGTACTACTGTAACATAATTTATTTTGATAAGTGAACTTTTAATCTAAACTATTAATATGACATTTAAATGATTGTGCATTTAGGACAATTATTCGCAATTAAATTACAAGTTTGTTGATAACAATGATTTGTACATGGTCAGTTTACTAGACCCTATACTCAATGGTAAATCGATATTGATAGCCAATGAGGATCAAATCGATGACATTATTGCGTTAAACCCGAGTCTACCCCTCCATAAGTCCACCGAAAATACAATGTTAACAATCGGCGCTTATTTAGTCCGTAAGGGTATTAATCCATGGATTAAACAACAATTGAAGCAAAAGTAGTTTAAATAAATAAACAATTATCTAATATTGTTTTGGTAATTATGTTAAATTATTAACTAGATTTACCATAATGGTAGAGACAGGTCTATTTATGTGGCGACAGATAGTGGACAAAATTATTGCTAGAACTGAGCGTATATTATATGATATGCAAACTAACCCTGGTACTGCACACATGGACTTTGAATTAGAAAATTTTTATGTTTTAAAACTCAATGAGATTAACATATTTTTCTATGCTTTAATATGTGGCCTAACATTAGTCGCGATTGTGTTCATTATAGAAATTATATATTGTCTTTGTTTAAATGTTAAAATTACTTAAACATAATTTCCAAACATATATAAATCCATTCATTATGTTTCAAAATGCATACAAATGTAATTTAATATATTTAATAACTGCTTAAAAGTAATTAGCTAAATGAATAAACATCAATTTAGTATTGTTAAAAATCTTTAAATTGTAAAATATTTAATAGCTATTAATATAGATATTAAAATAATTATTTATTTATTTAATAACTAATTAAGCTAATTAAGCGAATAGCTAATTAATATAGCTATTAAAATGATTATTAAATTATGGTAAAATATCTAATAGTTTTAGCTATAAATAACAGGTAACCAATTTCTGTTATTTCATTAATAGTTAAGTTCGTGTATATACAACTATATTGTGAACCAAAATACTATTTAATTGATATTATTTAATTATGAAAGATAAAAAATTGGTTTAGGAAATAATTTTGCATTTTATTATATTACATTATTTATTTTTAATTATGTGAAGAGGTGTATCACAGGTGCATAACGTTAACAAATCTATTTATAGAAATAACTGAATAGGGCAAGTGCTTAGGTTTTTATTGTATAATATAATATTATTATGTAATCTTTTTTGTTGAAAATTTATCTTTCATAATTAAATTTTGTTTTATCCAGCAATCAGTTTGTGTGAACCCACTTTTCTATACTTACTAATGAAATAACGTAAACCAATAAATTTTATTGTTCAATTCAGCATTTTCCAGACATACTGTACATAGTAAGTTAATTCCCCACAGAAATTAATATATGTATCACTATTAACAATTTAAATTTAATATAGGTCATAACAATTTTCTTATCCAGTGGTTTTTAAAACAATTGTTTTAAAACATAATAATTATGATAAACAAAAATTGCATGTTATTGACAAATATTAATAATTTATCACAAATACAAAAACCACTTAATAATGTCAGCTGTAACATCAGGATACCAATCAGCAAAATCTATGTAAATTATAATATTAAAATTGTTTTTAATAGATTAAATTAAATGTTATTTCTTTCAATAGTATCAACAATTAAACACCGATTTATACAAAATATGTAGCCCCTATTCAACTATCATCGACTTTATATATAATTCTGTGAAATGCAGGTAAATATTAATTTGATTTAATACCAGGGTGTGCATGATATATGTCAATATTCGATATAATGGCTAAATAGGGTCATACCTGTATATTCTAAATATCCTAATTTTTATTTGTAAAAGTGTCATAGTAAATATTAGAAATATTCTAGTTAATTATTATTAGCAATATTTTATACTGTTTTTTACAAAGAATTAATCATTATATTTCAAATAGTGTGACATTTGCGCCAATTTTACAATTCATTAGCATTTTGTTACCAAATGGCAGTTGGACTGGAGTTATGGGTCAACTAAACCATAATGTATTAAATAGATTTAAATATATTTTATCATTATAACAATTGAAATGGTTAATCATGTTAAATTGTCACATAGCAAACAGATATATCAGATATTTGGATGATTTGTAGAAGTGATAGGCTATCGATAAGCGAGTTATTGTATCCGACTTTTATTTTCAATCAAATGACAATATTATCGAGCGAGGTGAAACAGTTTGATAAATTAACCTTATTGGATACTTTTAGTATAACACTCTGGATCGCGATATTATTAGCATTGGTAATAAACGTCACAGTTACTGCTATTAATAATCTAATGCATCATCGTCAAATTCACAAGCATTTTGATACAATGGAGATTACTTTGAAAGTTTTGTTTGATTACATGTTGGTACTATTGGGAAAATGTAGGTTATTGTAAATACATCTAGGAATTTTTATAGATTATATAATTAACTTATAGCCACAATAAGTGAATACACACGAACAAGATCATTCACCGACATTGTGTTTATCCTATGGCTAATCAACTGCACATTTTTGATGCAATGGTTTATGAGTTGTTTTCTATCAAATCTGGCAAACAGTCCGGTGTTTACCATAAACTCATTGCAAGACATTGTGGACAACGTAGAGCTGACTGTGCTAACCGACCCCCGGACTTATGTCTATCAAGTATACCTCAAGGTATTTCTGTAAAATAACATAATATGTAATTTAGATAAAGTTTTGTATTTGTATTCAATCTAGAAAAATTTTCCGTATTTTAAATACAAATTTGTCGGCCATAATGATTTGTATACAATAAATTTACTTAAGCCAATAATTAATGGTAAAGCCGTATTAATATTCGCTGATTTTGCAATCGATGACATAATATCATTAAACCCGAGTCTACCCCTCCATAAGTCCACTGAAAACACACAGTTAGCCATCGCTGGCCTATTGATCCGCAGAGGTATTAATCCATGGATTAAACAACGGTTGAAACAAAAGTATTATATTATTTTACAATAATAAATTGAAGTGAAATTAACATGTTATTTTATTTTGCAAAATAGATATATAATGATGATTGAAACAGGTCTTTTTAAATGGCGAATAAGAGCGAACACGATCATTTCTAGAACTGAACGTATATTATTAGAAATGCGAACTAGACCTGGTAGTGATCATATTGATTTAAACCCGGATAATTTTCATGCATTAAATCTCAACGATATTCATGTATTTTTCTATTCATTAATCTTCGGTCAAATATTAACTACAATTGTATTCATCATTGAATTTATTAATTATTTTGCATAAATCTTAAGTAAATGAAATATTGATATAATCAAAATCAATAGATGTAAATAATTTGTTTTATTATATTAACAAGCACATTGTAGTTTTAAAGAACATTCGTGTACAATTCTCGCGCTTTATCGATATACCTAAATAGAATATGATTAATAATATAATTATTATACATTATAATAGAGGGAACAGAGTGTCCCCAATGCACCTGACTCAGGTGACCTGAGCATAGTATTACGTATGCTTACAATAAATACCGTATGTTTTACATGTATTTTCTACTAAAACAGTACAACAGTAATAGAGAGTATATTGCTTTATTGTATTGATTAAATCTCAAGGTTAATTCACTATCACAATGACATTTCATTTATCAGAGATATTGAATAAATGTTAGTATTATTAAAAATGTATAAATACGACAATAAAACACAACATATCTATCATTCATTTCAAGTGTTGTTATAATTACTAAAAACAATTGAGATTATAAAACTTTTAGTTTAATCAAATTTTTATAATGTCTACAACTTATGATTTCACGGGTCGGGTGGCCTTAATAACGGGTTCGAGTTCAGGTATCGGTGCCGCCACTGCTCTACTATTGGCCAAAAGTGGTGCTAATGTTGTAATCACTGGACGTATTGCTGAGAATGTGGACAAAATTTGTAAAGAATGTACAGAAGTGTCACCAAAAGGTCTGAAAGCACTTCCAGTGGTGGCAGACGTGACTAAAGAGGAAGATCTCGACCGACTTCTCGACACTACTATTAAAACTTTTGGTAAATTAGATATTTTGGTGAATAACGCTGGGATGGGATCCCGCGCTCCCATCACTGATGCCGACTATATTCCCAAATTAAAGGCAGTGTTTGACACAAACCTTAATTCTGTGATATATTTAACCCACAAATCAATTCAATATTTGGAGAAAACTAAAGGAAATATAATTAATATCTCGAGTATTGTTGGCATACAGTCTGTGAGTATAATTATATATGAAATTAAACTATTAATGAATTAAATAATTAATAAAAATATTAATTCTTAGAGTAAAGATGTGTCGGCTTATTGTATGTCAAAGGCAGCGTTGGATATGTTTACTAAATGTATGGCCGTTGAATTGGGCCCAAAACGCATACGCGTTAATTCAGTCAAGTAATATTATTTAATAACTTAATTAAAATTTTTATAAATGCTAATAAACCATGATGTTTAACACACTACTATTTTAACTGTTGCTTACAGTCCCGGTTCTGTGCGCACAAACATTATCAGAAATGTTGCCTTAAGTGCCGAACAATTCAAAGTCATTCGCGAAAATATTAGCGGTAAATACCCGGTCGGACGGGTCGGTGAGGGACAGGACATTGCCAACGCTGTTGCCTACCTGGCCGGTGATCATGCTAGTTTTTTGACTGGTACAATATTGGTGGCCGATGGTGGTCACCTTGCTGCTAATGTTAACTTACATTAAGCGTGTTACTTTTTAAATTATCATTATAAATCTATTATTTTTGATAAAATGAAATTATATTATTGGTAGAAAATACAATATTTTATATTTTAAACATCAGTGTGTCTAACAAACTAAAAATGGTTAATAAAGTAAATTTTGTAACAAATTCATAATTATTTATCATATAATTCACGAGCAAATATAATTAAAATGTTAATTACTATCATATTTTTGCGCTTAGCAAAATATTGTACAGTATATAATGTGGTCGAAAAAATACTTTGTTTACCAAAATTTTACCAAAAATTCCTGTATTAATTAAATGCACTTAAATGCATACTTTTGTAAAAAGTAAGAATTAATTTATAATTAAATTTTAAAACTTTAAAAATATATTTATAATATAAGCATTTGTTTTTAAAAAATATTGTTTGATATTCATTAAATATATGAAACTGTAACTTAATATTTGCTTCATAATATTTATATAACATAAATTCTGAATTTTCACTTATAAAATTCAGGAATAAAGTTAATACCCCAATATTAAATCTTTGTAAATGTATGTTAATTAATTTTTTATTTGGTTATTTATTTTTTTACATTGTAAACATGTTTACAAACTTTTTTCATTTATTAAATATTGATTTTAATTTTACAAAAGCAATTGAAAAACTTATCACTATTTTGTTATTAAATAAATATTTAACTTAAAAGCTTTTATTATTTTATCTAACGAGTGATTTATGGCCAGTACTGCATGCATCGTGAGTTATATTTTTAAAAATGATATATGTCAATTTAATTGCAACAGTTTTGCTCGTAGTGTCAAACAATATTTATAATATCTAGTTTTTCTCACATGATCGATTACATTATAAGGTTTATTATGTTTATTAGTGTTTACAAAAAATATTGATTAATAAATTTAAACTATTTTCTATAGAATTTTAATAATACCTGCAATAAGAAGAAGAAGGAATAATAATATTTATATGTTTATATTATTATACATGATCAAAACCTATTTACTCAACATTTTATTAATAACATTAATGTAAAGCATAAAATAATTAATAAATTAATTTTAAAAATATACTCTTGAATATTTTGTCCAATTTGATAATTATATAAAACAATATAGTAATCATGGTACAAAATAATTGTATGTTTTTAACAAATATAAATATATCAACACAATTACAAACATCAGTTAATGGCGACAATTGTAACATCAGAATATCCATCTCCAAAAGACTTGTAAATAATATTAAAATAGTTATATTTAAAAAACTTTAATTAGATTTTATCTTTTTAATAGTATCAACAAATCAGCTCAGATTTATACAAAATATGTAATGAATACTCATTTATCGTTGACATGATATCTAATTATGTAAAATGCAGGTAATATTTAATTTTTATAAATTTATAATTTATATTTTTGAATAAACACATACTTAATAACAATTTAGTGTAACATTTGTGCCAACGTTACAAATAATCGGGGGCACTTTATTACCAAATGGCAGTTGGACTGGAATTATGGCTCAATTCAACCAAAATGTATTAAATAAATAAATGTACTGTATAAATTATTTTGTTGACCATGTTATATTGTCAAATAGACTACCGATATATCAGATGGTTGGATGATTTGTACACACGAACGGCTATCGATAAGCGAATTATTGTACCCAACTTTTGTTTCCAATCTAATCACCATATTATCGAGCGAGGTGCAACAATTTGGCAAAGTAACCCTGTTGGACACTTTTAGTACAATACTATGGACCGCGATAATATTATCTTTAGTTATTAACACGTCGGTTACTGTTGTTAATAATCTAATTCACTATTGTCAACTCAACAAAAATGTTGATACAATCGAGGTTACGCTAAATGTGTTGTTTGATTACATGTTGGTACTATTGGGAAATTGTATGTTATGTTAAATAAATTAAGTAATTTTTACAGGTTTTATTAATTCACTTTATTTTTAGCAATAATAAGTAAATATACCCGAACAAGATCATTTGCAAATATTGTGTTTATAATATGGCTAATCAATTGTGTATTTTTGATGCAATGGTTTATGAGTTGTTTTCTATCAAATTTGGCAAACAGTCCGGTGTTTACCATAAACTCATTGCAAGAAGTTGTGGACACCGGCGAAAGACGAGCGTTAACTGTATTAACCGACTCACGTAGTTATGCTTATCAAGTCTACCTCAAGGTATTATTAAATAAATTTTATTACTTTTCTATATTTGTTTTTTTGTATTTTAAAAATTTATTAACGCACTGTACAGTATATAAAGTTTTATATAAGTTATAATGCAAATTGTTTTATTTACTATTTATCAAGATCAAATACCCGAATTTAAAATATAAGTTTGTCAAACCGGGTGATACATACTCGGTGAATTTAATCAAATCAATAATCAATGGTCAATCAGTATTGGCATCGGATGAGAATACAATCGATAACATTATGTCAATAAACCCGAGTCTATCCCTCCATAAGGCATACGAAAACACAATGTTAACAATCGGCGGTCTATTGATTCGTAAGGGTATTAATCCACGGATTAAACAACGATTGAAACAAAAGTGGTTTAAATGAATAAACAATAATATTTATTTAAATTTATTAAAATTACTTTTTTGTTGTTGAAATAGATTCATGATGATGTATGAGACAGGGCTATTTATGTGGCGAATGAAACTGAACCAGATTATTTCTAGAACTGAGCGTATGTTATCTGAAATAAAAATTAAGCTTGGTACTTTACCCTTGGATCTAAATCCGGATAATTTTCATGCCATAAAACTAATCGAAATTAACGTGTTTTTCTATTCGTTAATATTTTCTCAAACATTAATTACAATTGTATTTATTATTGAAATTATTTATTTTCTTTGTGTAAATGCTAATAATATATAAGTAAATCAATAAAGTTATTAATTACAGATTAATTACCAAATTACAAATTACATTGCTCATTTTTATAACAACTCTCTCCTGCTCTAAGGGGTTGTGAGGTATAAATCTTATGGTCAGACGACCATCGCATTGACCGCAGTCAACACATTTATTGGGAAATATGAATATATTGTATTTACTAATATTATTTTATAAATATTTCATTTATCTTTCAAACATGAATGTATTATATATTATAATTTGCTTTATCTGATTAATGTATATGCAGCATACATTGTTACTTGTTAAATCTTTATAAAAATGAATGTCGTTTTAATGTAATGTATTTTTTATGTTAAATATTAAACTTTCAAAATCAATATTTAATTGTAAGATTTGTTTTGTGATGTTTTTTATGAAAATTTCTATCCATTAATCATAAAAATATTTAAATATTTTCTGTTTTAATGATCAATGTTTTGCATTTATGTATAAAAATCATTAATGTTAATTTCATTGCAAGTTGTAATATACAACCAACATTGTAAAGCTGGTGGCAATCATTTTTATAACATTTACTATTTGCAGATACAATGAATAAAATTATGCATTATCTGAATTAACATAATATTTTTGTTATTATATGTTATTAACAAAAACTTTAATTTTACAAAAAAATTGAGTTAACAATGGTTATCCTAATGACTGTAAAAAACTGTATGTTTTTATCAAATATTACTTTTTTAACACAATCACCAAGCTCAGTTAGTAATGTTAATTGTAACATTAGGATTCCTTTGGCACAAAGCGATGTAAAGTTTTGTATATTTTATTCGTTTAACTAAAATATAGTATATATAAAATTTAATGTAATTTTTGTTAATAGTATCAACAGATAAACACAAGTCTATACAAAGTATGCAATAAATACTCATTTATCATAGATTTGTTATATAATTATGTGAAATGCAGGTAAATATTAATTAAATGCAACTATTCATAAATAACGATAAAATAAAATACTGTATAAATGATAAAATGAAAGTTGTATTTGTATAATAGAGTTAATAATATTTGATTTATGAAAGTGTGACATTTTTGACACTGTATACGACCATTGGGGGTGTTTTGTTACCAAATAACAGTTGGACTGGAACTATGGCTCAACTCAACCAAAATGTATTAATATATATTTTATAAAATAATAATGAGATTGTGCTATATTTAGAAAGCCGACATTTCTCGTACCTGGAAGGTTTACACACCTGATAGGTTTTTAATAAGCGAATTGATATACCCGGTATCTATTCACAATCTAATCACAATATTATCGAGCGAGGTGCACCAATTTGGTAAGTTTATCCTGTTGGACACATTTAGTCTAATACTATGGGTGGCGATATTATTGACCTGGATTATTAGTACTTCTGTAACAGTTATTTATTACTATATTCACCATCGTCAAATTTATAATAAATTTTATCTAGCAGAAATTTCTGTGTCTATTTTCCTAGATTACATGTTGGTGCTTTTGGGAAAATGTGAGTTATTGTAAATAATTTCAAGAACTTTATTAGATTAATACTACAGTATACTATTTTTAGCTATAATAAGCAAATACACGCGAACAAGATCATTTGCTAACATTGTATTCATTCTATGGCTAATCAACTGTACATTTTTGATGCAATGGTTTATGAGTTGTTTTCTATCAAATCTGGCAAACAGTCCGGTGTTTACCATAAACTCATTGCAAGACATTGTGGACACCGGCCATACAAAAGAGCTGACTGTATTAACTATAAGTAATGGCTATGCTTACCATGGATTTCTTAAGGTACTATTGTTGCNCAAACAGTCCGGTGTTTACCATAAACTCATTGCAAGACATTGTGGACACCGGCCATACAAAAGAGCTGACTGTATTAACTATAAGTAATGGCTATGCTTACCATGGATTTCTTAAGGTACTATTGTTGCACAATTTTATTTAATATGTTAAATTTTAATCTAAACCATGAATATGTTATTCAAATGATTGTGCATCTAGATCAATTATTCGCAATTAAATTACAAGTTTATTCATCGGAATGATTTGCACACGGTCCCTACACTAAATCCTATACTCGATGGTAACTCGGTGTTGGTAGCTGATGAAGATCAAATTGATGTTATCATATCATCAAATCCGAGTCTATCATTCCATAAGTCGACCGAAAATAGAATGTTAATAATCGGCGGTTTTTTGTTTCGTAAAGGTATTAATCCATGGATTAAACAACGATTGAAACAAAAGTAGTTTAAATCAATAAACAATTATCTAATATTATTTTGGTAATTATGTTTGTTTTATGATAACCTAGATTTATCATAATGGTTGAGACAGGTCTATTTATGTGGCGACAGATAATGAACAAAATTATTGCTAGAACTGAGCGTATTTTATCTTATATGAAAACTAACCCTGGTAATGTACACATGGACTTTGAATCAGAACATTTTCACGCAGTAAAATTCATCGACATTAACACATTCTTCAATTGGCTATTATTTGGCCAAATGTTATCTACATTTGTAATCATTGTTGAATATATTTATCTAGTTAATGTAAATGCAGCATACATTTTTACTTGTTAAATCTTTATAAAAATGAATGTAATTTTAATGTAATATATTTTTATGTTCCATATTGAACTTNAAATGTTATCTACATTTGTAATCATTGTTGAATATATTTATCTAGTTAATGTAAATGCAGCATACATTTTTACTTGTTAAATCTTTATAAAAATGAATGTAATTTTAATGTAATATATTTTTATGTTCCATATTGAACTTTCAAAATCAATATTTAATTGTAAGATAAGTTTTTTTTAATGTAAATATTGCATTTCTATCCATTAATCATGAAAATATTTAAATATTTTCTGTTTTATGATGCTTTGCATTTATTTATCAAAATCATTAATATTAATTTCATTGCAAATTGTAATATACAACCAATATTGTATTGTCATTATTATAATATCTACCATTTGCATATACAGTGTATTAATGAATTGAATTATGCATTACCTGAATTAAATTATAATTTTTCCTATTATTTTGTTATTAACAAAAACTTTAATTTAATAAAAATTTTCATTTAACCATGGTTATCCTATTAACTGAAAAGAATTGTATGTTTTTATCAAATATTACTACTTTACCACAATCACCAAGCTCAGTTAGTAATATTAATTGTAACATTAAGATTCGTTTGACACAAAACAATGTAAAGTTTTGTATATTTTATTTGGTTAACTTAAATATACTATAAATAAAATTAAATGTAATTTTTGCCAATAGTATCAACAGATAAATACACGTTTATACAAAGTATGCAATGACGACTCATTTATCATGGATTTAATATATAATTATGTGAAATGCAGGTAAATATCAATTTCATGTAATTTTTAATAAATGACTATAAAATATAATACTGTATAAATGATAAAATAAAATTTGTACTTGTATAATAAAGTTAATATTATTTAATTTATTAAAGTGTAACATTTGTGAAACAGCATCCGAACATTGGGGGTGTTTTGTCACCAAATGGCAGTTGGACTGGAATTATGGCTGAAATAAACCAAAATGTATTTGATATATATTTTATAAAATAATATTATTATTAATTGTGCTATATTTTACTATAGAGAGTAGACATTGATGGTTCCTGGATGTCTTATACGCCCGATAGGTTTTTAATAAGCGATTTGATATACCCGGCATCTATTGGCCATTCAATCACCATATTATCGAGCGAGGTGCATCAATTTGGTAAGTTGACCATGTTGGATACATTTAGTAGAATACTATGGTTTGCGATAGTATTGGCCTGGTTTATTAGTTCTTCGGTTACATTTATTTACTACTATATTCAACATCGTCAAATATATAAACAATGCTATCCAGTAGAAATTTTTGTGTATATTTTGCTAGATTACATGTTGGTGCTTCTGGGAAAATGTAAGTTATTGTAAGTAATTTCAGGAACTTTACTAGATTAATACTATACTATTTTTAGCTACAATAAGCAAATATACACGAATAAGATCATTCGCTAACATTGTATTAACCATATGGATAATCAATTGCCTATTTTTGATGCAATGGTTTATGAGTTGTTTTCTATCAAATCTGGCAAACAGTCGGGTGTTTACCATAAACTCATTGCAAGACATTGTGAATACAAAAGTATTAACTGTTTTAACTATAAAAAGTGGTTTTGCTTACCAGGGATTTCTTAAGGTACTACTGTTATAAAATTATAATTTATTTTGATATTTTAACTTTTAATCTAAAACACGAGTAGAGCAGTGTTACAAACACAGACACTGTTACTCACACCCACCCCTCTCCTTCTACTCCCCTCTGTGTTTTAAATGCATATTGTAAACCTCGCACCTCTTATAAATGTAACGTTTAGCGTATAACATTGCGCGTGACCCTTTGACGTACTTGTATTACAATACTGATTAATATGACATTTAAATTACTGTGCATCTAGGACAACTATTTACAAATAAATTACAAGTTTGTTGATCAAAGTGATTTGTACACGGTCAGTTTACTAGATCATATACTTAATGGTAAATCGGTATTGGTAGCCAAAGAGAATAGAATCGATGACATAATTGCATTAAACCCGAGTCTATCCCTCCATAAGTCCACTGAAAATACAATGTCAACAATCGGCGGTTATTTAGTCCGTAAGGGTATTAATCCATGGATTAAACAACGATTGAAACAAAAGTAGTTTAAATAAATAAATAATAATCAATAATGTTTTGGTAATTACGTTTTATTACAAACTAGATTTATAATCATGGTCGAGACAGGTCTATTTATGTGGCGCCAGATAATAAACAAGCTTATAGTCAGAACTGAGCGTATATTATATAATATAAAAACTAACCATGGTATTGAACACGTAGACATTGAATCCGAATATTTTCACGCAATAAAACTCATTGAAATTAAAACATTTTTCTATTGGCTATTATTTGGCCAAATGTTATCTACGTTTGTAATCATTGTTGAATATATTTATCTAATTAATGTAAATGCAGCATACATTTTTACTTGTTAAATCTTTCAAAATCAATATTTAATTGCGAGATATGTCTTTAATGTAAATATTGCGTTACCCCTCCATTAACCATGAAAGTTTTTCAATTATTTTATGTTTTTTTTTTGCAAATGAAAGTGGACAAGATTATTGCCAAAAACACAGCTCATATTATTGGAAATTAAAGCTAAATATGATTTTAACCTAGATTTAATTGTTTCCAGAACTGAACGTATTTTATGCAAAATAAAAATTAAGCCTGGTACTCTACACTTGAATTTAAATTCGGATAATTTTCATGCCATAAAACTAATTGAAATTGACGTATTGCTTTTATTCATTAATATTTTCTCAAACATTAACCACAATCGTATTTATTATTGAAATTATTTATTTTCTTTTTGTAAACGGTATAATAATAAAATATAAGTAAATCAATACAATAATTAATATTAATTAAATTATGTTATATTCAATACCAGTTAAATAAAATATTAAAATCATGATAAAAATTGTTTTGGGCAAATAAATATAATATTATTTTATGAATTTTTTGTTTGTTTTCCAAGAATTAATGTATTATATATTATAATTTGCTTTATCTTATTAATGTATATGCAGCATACATTTGTACTTGTTTTACTTTATAAAAGTGAATGTCGTTTTAATGTAATATATTTTTATGATAATTATTAAACTTTCAAAATCAATATTTAATTGTGAGATTTTTTATGTATATATTGCATTTCTATCCATTAATCATGAAAATATTTAAAAATTTTCTGGTTTTATGATCAATGCTTAGCATTTATTTATTAAAATCATTAATGTTAATTTTATTGCAAGTTTAATATAAAGTAATGTAATTCAACTAACATTGTAATGATGGTGGCAATCATTTTTATAATATCTATTCCTTGCAGATACAGTATTAATTAATTGAATTATGTATTATTTGAATTAAACTAATATTTTTGTTATTATTTGTTTTTAACAAGAACTTTAATTTTACACACATTTTCAATTAACCATGGTTATCTTAATGAATGAAAAAAACTGTATGTTTTTATCAAATATTACTACTTTACCACAATCATCAAGTTTAGATAGTAATATTACTTGCAACATTAGGATTCCTTTGACAAAAAGCGATGTAAAGTTTTTTTTAAATATTCTATTAGTTTAACTTAAATATACTGTATATAAAATTAAATGTAATTTTTGTCAATAGTATCAAGAGATAAACAAAAGTCTATACAAATTATGCGATTACTACTCATTTATCATAAATATCATATATAATTATGTAAAATGCAGGTAAATATTAACTCGATGTAATTATTCATAAATTACTATAAAATAAAATACTGAATAAATGATAAAATAAAAGTTGTATAATAAAGTTAATATTATATTATTTGTTAAAGTGTAACATTTTTTATAATGTATACGACCATCGGGGGTGTTTTGTTAGCAAATGGCAGTTGGACTGGAATTATGGCTCAACTCAATCAAAATGTATTTCATATATATTTTATAAAATAATAATAAAAATTGTGCTGATTGTTATATTTAAATATAGAGAGCCGACATTTCTCGGTATTTGATGGTTTGCACACCTGATAGGCTTTCAATAAGCGAATTGATATATCCGGCATCTATTCACAATTTAATCACCATATTATCGAGCGAGGTGCACCAATTTGGTAAGTTGACAATGTTGGAAACATTTACTCTAATACTATGGGTGGCAATATTATTGGCCTGGATTATTAGTACTTTTGTGACAATTATTTATTACTATATTCAACATAGTCAAAATAAGCAATTCTATCTAGCAGAAATTTCTGTGTCTATTTTCCTAGATTACATGTTGGTGCTTTTGGGAACGTGTGAGTTATTGTAAATAATTTCAGGAACTTTACTAGATTAACACTATACTCTTTTTAGCTATAATAAGCAAATATACACGAACAAGATCATTCACCGACATTGTGTTTATCCTATGGCTAATCAACTGCACATTTTTTATGCAATGGTTTATGAGTTGTTTTCTATCAAATCTGGCAAACAGTCCGGTGTTTACCATAAACTCATTGCAAGACATTGTGGACACCGGCCATAAAAAAGAGTTAACTGTTTTAACTAATCATATATATTTTATAAAATAATAATAAAAATTGTGCTGATTGTTATATTTAAATATAGAGAGCCGACATTTCTCGGTATTTGATGGTTTGCACACCTGATAGGCTTTCAATAAGCGAATTGATATACCCGGCATCTATTCACAATTTAATCACCATATTGTCGAGCGACTTGCACCAATTTGGTAAGTTGACAATGTTGGAAACATTTAGTCTATGGGTGGCGATATTATTGGCCTGGATCATTAGTACTTTTGTGACTGTTATTTATTACTATATTCAACATAGTCAAAATAAGCAATTCTATCTAGCAGAAATTTCTGTGTCTATTTTCCTAGATTACATGTTGGTGCTTTTGGGAACGTGTGAGTTATTGTAATTAATTTCAGGAACTTTACTAGATTAACACTATACTTTTTTAGCTATAATAAGCAAATATACACGAACAAGATCATTCACCGACATTGTGTTTATCCTATGGCTAATCAACTGTTGTAAAAAATACGTTACCAAATACTCAACAAAAGATAGTTTAGACCGTTTGTCAGGCCACAAATGGTATTTGAGTAACGTTCTGTAACACCTGTGGCCGGTATTTTTTCTCAATTGACAAAATTGATGGCAGCATAGCTATACTTACCAGGGATTTCTCAAGG
Organism: Medioppia subpectinata; assembly: GCA_905368565.1. Lineage (NCBI taxonomy): Eukaryota > Metazoa > Arthropoda > Arachnida > Sarcoptiformes > Oppiidae > Medioppia > Medioppia subpectinata. The sequence continues at coordinate 21,001 of CAJPIZ010000469.1, forward strand.
TACTACTAGTACACAATTTAAAATGATGTGTTAAATATTAATCTAAATCATTAATATGTTATTCAAAATATTGTGCATCTAGGACAATTATTTGCAATTAAATTACAAGTTTATTGGTCGGAGTGATTTATACACAGTCAGTTTACTAGACCCTATACTCGATGGTAAATCGGTATTGGTAGCTGAAGAGGATCATATTGATGTTATTATATCATTAAACCCGAGTCTATCCCTCCATAAGTCCACCGAAAATACAATGTTATCAATCGGCGGTTTTTTGGTCCGTAAGGGTATTAATCCATGGATTAAACAACGATTGAAACAAAAGTAGTTTAACTAAATAAACAATAATCTAATATTGTTTTGGTAATTATATTTGTTTTATTATAACTTAGATTTATCATCATTGTCGAGACAGGTCTTTATATGTGGCGACAGATAATAAACAAAATTATTGCTAGAACTGAGCGAATTTTATATGATATGAAAACTAACCCTGGTACCGTACACATAGATTTCCAATCAGAAAATTTTCACGTAATAAAACTTATCGAAATTAAGATATTTTTCTATTGGCTATTATTTGGCCAAATATTATCCACGATTGTAATTATTGTTGAATTTATTTCTACTTACACTGCGTTTCAAAAGAATTTAATCAGTAAATCCTATGTAAATCCTATGGATGTGAATCAAAAGTATGTACCCACAAACTAAATTAATAGAAAATCAATAAAATTAAGAACAAATTCTGTAGTATTTATAAATAAATCATTGCAATAATTAATTAAATTATTTTTAAGTAAAGTTTGATGATATTTTTGACCAATTATTAAAATAATTTTTACATTATTTAATGTTAGGTCTATGGGAGATGTTGGTAATTGTTTGGTCTCAATGTCTTTACATGTTTTTATCATTGAAATTATTTATTTTCTTTTTCTAAATGGTATAATAATAAAATATAAGTAAATCAATACAGTTATTAATATTAATTAAATTATTTTATAAATTAAATAAATACATAGTTAATATATGAAATTATTCTAATTACATCATCTACTAACACTTTAAGTTATGTAATTAAATGTGTTTTAAATTAAATTAATTTATCTAGACCAAATGCATCAGTATTGAGCACCTTTGTACATTTCCAATGTGATGTATAGTCTTGCACTGTTTAAATGTTTAATGTTTATAATATTTATATTGTTATTAAAGTATCAAAATTAAAGTTATTGATCATCTAAATCACCATCGCCAAATTAATATTCAGTTCAATACAATTGGGTGTATTATTGAAATATTGTTTGATTATATGTTGAAACTATTGGGGAAATGTAAGTTGTGGTAAATAAATGAGAAATGCACTGTAAATTTAAGTTGGTAACTAATTTATAGCAATAATAAGCAAATATTCACGATCATGGTCATTTGCCAACATTGTGTTTACGTTATAACTAATTAGTTGTGTATTTTTTATGCAATGGTTTATGAGTTGTTTTCAATCAAATCTGGCAAACAGTCCGGTGTTTACAATAAACTCAATGCAAGACATTGTGGACACCGGAGACAACGGAGGATTGACTGTAAAAATCAAGCCCCATAGTTTTGCCTACTTTGCTACTTTACACTTGGATTTTTATCCGGATAATTTTCATACATTAAAACTCATTGATATTCACGTGTTTTTCTATGCGTTGGTCTCGGCTTTAATCATAGCATTCATTACATTATTGTATGAATTATTACAATTAGCAATAAGATGTATTGATTTACTTATATTTTATTATTATACCGTTTACAAAAAGAAAATAAATAATTTCAATAATAAATACGATTGTGGTTAATGTTTGAGAAAATATTAATGAATAAAAGCAATACGTCAATTTCGATTAGTTTTATGGCATGAAAATTATCCGGATTTAAATCCAAGGGTAAAATACCATGCTTAATTTTCATTTCGCATAACATACGTTCAGTTCTGGAAACAATTAAGTCTAGGCTAAAATCATATTTAGTTTTAATTTCCAATAATATGAGCTGTGTTTTTGGCAATAATCTTGTCCACTTTCATTTGCCAAAAAAAACATAAAATAATTGAAAAACTTTCATAATTAATGGAGGGGTAACGCAATATTTACATTAAAGACATATTTCGCAATTAAATATTGATTTTGAAAGTTTAATATTTAACATAAAAATATATTACATTAAAAAGACATTCATTTTTATAAAGATTTAACAAGTAAAAATGTATGCTGCATCTACATTAATTAGATAAATATATTCAACAATGATTACAAACGTAGATAACATTTGGCCGAATAATAGCCAATAGAAGAATGTGTTAATTTCGATGAGTTTTATTGCGTGAAAATATTCGGATTCAATGTCTACGTGTTCAATACCAGGGTTAGTTTTCATATTATATAATATACGCTCAGTTCTGGCAATAAGCTTGTTCATTATCTGGCGCCACATAAATAGACCTGTCTCAACCATTATTATAAATCTAGTTTATAATAAAACGTAATTACCAAAACATAATTAGATTATTATTTATTTATTTAAACTACTTTTGTTTCAATCGTTGTTTAATCCACGGATTAATACCTTTACGGACTAAATAACCACCGATTCTTAACATTGTATTTTCGGTGAACTTATGGAGGGATAGACTCGGGTTTAATGCAATGATGTCATCAGTTCTATTCTCTTTATCTACCAATACCGATTTACCATTAAGTATATGATCTAGTAAACTGACCGTGTACAAATCACTTTGATCAACAAACTTGTAATTTATTTGTAAATAGTTGTCCTAGATGCACAGTAATTTAAATGTCATATTAATCAGTGAATGTATTATAACATAAGTACGTCAAAGGGTCACGCGCAATGTTACACGCTAAAGGTTATATTTATAAGGGGTGGGGATTTACAATATGCATTTGAAACACAAAGGGGAATAGAAGGAGAGGGGTGGATGTGGGTAACAGTGTTTGTGACGGGCTCTACTCGTGTTTTAGATTAAAAGTTAAGATATCAAAATAAATTATAATTTTATAACATTAGTACCTTAAGAAATCCCTGGTAAGCAAAACCATTGTGCCTAGTTAAAACAGTTAACTCGTTTTTATGGCCGGTCTTCACAATGTCTTGCAATGAGTTTATGGTAAACACCGGACTGTTTGCCAGATTTGATAGAAAACAACTCATAAACCATTGCATCAAAAATAGGCAATTGATTATCCATATGGTTAATACAATGTTAGCGAATGATCTTATTCGTGTATATTTGCTTATTGTAGC